>KQ473648.1:0-18947 GCA_001314425.1 Phytophthora pluvialis | reverse complement strand
CACCGCCGTGGACGCCTCCGTTAGCTCCGCCGTTGATACCTCCGTTGGCTCCGCCGCTCACGCTTCCAGACACATCGCGTCCAGCACCGATGGCGGCACTGCCATCGACCTGGCCGCCGATACCGCTTTCAGCGCCGCCGCTCATGCTACTAGACACACCGCCTTCAGCAGAGGTACCATCGTTGCTATTGTCTTGTTTGGTGTCGGAGCTTCCGTCTACGGCACTCTTGTCGGTGCCGATTGTGCCTTGGCCTGAAGGCATGGTTGGGCTGGATGTTGCTGCATTGTCGACTACTTGGCACTCCGTTGCTTTGCCGGCGGAGGCTGACGCCGTGAAGTCTGACAAAGCGACAGCAACTAGGAGCAGCTTGAAAAACGTCTTGGTAGACAGCATTTTTGACGGACGTTGAACAGAAAAGCAGGGAACTAGACGCGCCGCTTGAGTAGGTGAGCGAAAATTGAAGAATGACTTCGATACTCACCCGCGGATTGCGCCTTTCAGCGATCTCCAATGCGAGGTGACACCTTGCTACGGACGTGAAGTCCCGCATGGGTTTTGCCGTTATGATGATCACTGGTATAGCGATTGCCACACGTGGATAGTCGACAGTCCACTTTGCAGTCGCAGCCAGCAAAAATGGATCTCTTGGCTGTTGGTACTCTTCACGGGCCAACGTAACAAGTCGGTATTGGATCTTCCAATTGTGCAGTAGTCTTAGGACAGCTGGTAAGCCACGTGATGTAGCTCAGACGCATTTCATTTGCGGTCGGAGACAACAGACGCTCATTGCTCCAGATCAGATTGCTAGAAATACCCCGCCGTATCGTCTGGCCCACGCCCTTCAGGTGCCAGCCACGAAGACTGCGCCACCCGGCAGCAAGTATGTTCATCTCTATACTTCGGACATGGCTCCACCGAAATGCACGCATGTGACTTCAACTTCAGGTCTTGCGGGCGAAAGGCACAACATCCGAACCACGAACGTAGGGTGCATGCATTGCTTTCATTCACTTTGCTGTTCGGTGCAACCAAATCAAGTCAGAGGATGCCAAGATTGCGGGAATTAAATGAGGCGTCGCTGCGACAAGTTGCTTGAGTACGCGCGCATTAGGAGCGATGATGCTGGAGTTTGCGTTTGCTGCCGAGTTAATTCTAGCGTCACTCTTTTCTTGGACGGTAGCCACGTTATTGAGCTGCTCGATCTCCAGCTGTTGAAGCCAACTTGCTGTCGAGCTGCCAGCAATAAACACTTCAGACAGCCCGAAGAATATTCTGGAGGTGCTTGGTTGCTGCACAGAACTCGTGGAACTCAACGGCGACACAGACACCATTAATAATGAGTGCTCTCGACTGTGTTGAGAGATCAATAGTTATACCGTGGTCTTCTGACCCAGTTCCTAGCTTGAGTAGCTCGGCAAGCGACTACGTTGCAATTGGGCCCACATCCAACGCGCGGAATGTCCATTCGTAATCAAACCTTGGCGGAGAAGGCTTGTGCATCGCTCCGTCGTTGCCTTCTTCATCTACATCGTCACCTTCAGACTCAGGCCACAACGAAGTCAGCACGCTCGGATTCCCCTCGGTTAGACGAGCATTAGACAAGCACTGCGTGGTTATATCTTGGAACATTGTCCACCCAGCGTCAGACGACATCAACCTTGTCAATGATGTATAGTCAAGAACAACATGCGCTCGCTCGCCTTCGTACGCGCCTTACTTTTTTGCTCGAAAACATCCGCATGAACGGGCTCCACTAGTGGCTTGCGACTTTGCTTCCCACTGTCTTCATCGGCTTCGTCTTCGTCCTCCGGGGTCAACCCTTTCCAAGGAACTTGAGACCTGCCCCCAATCGCCACAGCCAATGCTGCCTTGCACTGCACTCAGCGTTCAACCTCGCGTGCTTACTGCTGTCGTTGGTGGCAAGTGCCTGGGAACCAAACTACGATTTCTCGTTACCTGGTTCTTTCGCTTCCTCTTCCGTTGTCTTTTGCCTTCCAGCGCCTCCATCGGCATTAGAAACCTCCGCGTCTTCTTCCAGCTCCTCGCCCTCGCCCACTTCTTCGTGCTTCGTGCCGACATCACTGTTCCTGGTTGACTTTCCCACTTATGCAGAACTCGGTAGAGCCTCATTCCCACGTCACCGACGAAGTAGATTTCGTGGATAAATTCGTGCAGGCCGTCAATCCAAATGTTGGGGGTGGCGAATGAGTGTCTTCTGGCTTTGGTGTAAACACGAAAACACTCGCACGCTTGGGACGGAATGTCATCCATAACGCAAGCACTAGCCATACCTGCAAACTGGTTCCGTAGTGCCATGAAACCCTGGTCACTTAAATCCTTTCCAGCAAACTCAAGCTTCGTAAGGTCGGGAATTGACGAATGTGGCGTTTCTACAGGAGGCCTCGGCGGTGGAGCTGCGGGTGCCCCGATAGTACCAGACTTTTCTTTAGCAGGAGCAGCGTCTGAGGTTTTCCTTCCACCTGCTGCAGATTTCTGTGCTTCATGGTGCTGGGGTTGCTGGCTTTGAAGCTGCCAACTCACTCTTTCGAGAGGCATGCGTGATGAGATCGATACCAGCCGCGTCAAGTTGTTCAAGCAGCAATATTCTTGGGGACACTTCTGCTCCCTGCGGGTTTGCTTCGGCTCCTCCATCAGGCACCTCGTTTTCGACCCCACCAAGATATACAGACGCATGCAGCAGGAGGTCTTTTCGACTAAGTCACTTTGGCCTTGTACTTCCAATCGCCGAGCAAAATACCACGTCTGCTTGAGTTGCGCTCTCCACTACCCCGGTGCACCCCGCAGCGAAAACTGCAGCGACAATCGCTGAATCAAGCTTTTAATAATAGCTGTTTCTGCTTCTGTACCTTGTTCGTCACCCTTTTGGAGCTTTTTATTTTCCGTTTCTCCGGCAACTGGATGTGTTGCACGTACCTTTTCTTTCAATTCTTCTTTGGCGGCACTACGAAGTAGTTTGTACATCTACTTGGACAGGAGGCCGGCTCAACTCGCTTACAAGAACGATTGTATGGACAGCTGGGTTGATACCTGACAGCGTGCTCAATACCTTTTCCAAAGATTCTGCTTCCGGAACAACTATTCTGAGAACAAATTAAGCATCCTGGGCCAATTCTTGAGAAAAGCGCCACGCCAGGTCGATTTTGGGAGGGGCACCATCAACCTATGCTGTGGTCTCCGTCTTCACCGGTGAAAACCACGGAGCTAAATCCAAGTTTACCTGAATCAATATCACTCCAGAGTTATCAAACTGCTCGGCACGTGGTGTTGTCGGTGGAATACCAAGTGCCCTCTGCAGGTGGCAGCACGCTAGTTGTAGCTGCCGCCTTAGTCATCAGGCCACATTCTCTGAACTCGTCGCTGTTCCTGCAAAGGCTGATGATCCTGCCTCTGCAATAGCGCGCATAAGCAATTTCCCCACACACCCTACCCTGGCGGCTTGTACGACCGGCGAGTTGTTCCCAGCATTTACAATTTTCGCGATTTCACATACTACTGGCGTTTCACTTCTTCAGCTTCGACCTTCCCGACAACACACCGTGCACAGGCTCCCGAGTCTTTCGTACAAGCGTTCTTGGAACTGCGTGCTCTGGTACGGTGCGGCGTAAGCTGAAAACTCATGATCGCAAATGTTTCCTGGAGGTCGGGCGCAAAGCGCTTATCTTGTCTTCTACGCTGTATGGCGAGCATCCCAAGTTTTGACACGGAAGTAGTCGTGAACCGTTCAAATTCTTGTTCTTCTCTTCTAGTGCGGTGCCCAGGCACATGGATCGTCAACTTTTCATTCTCATCTTCAAAAGGAGATCACCACCATAGATAGTGAACAATTGTACTGCCATCGTTGGTAATCGACAGTGACCGTTGCTCTTGCTCACCCACTGGAGTATAGAAGTTCACACGGAGCGATACGAGCACACTTCTGGGTTATTACCGTGAACTTGAATCATACTCTTCATCGTCATCCGCAACGTGGGCAATTCGTAGACTGGGGTCGACAAATTGATTAATTCCGGGAGATCCCTTCGTAATAGACTTGGGGGGGGGGCTTGCCTACGAACGTAGTCTACGGCGACGTGAAGCTTCATCTATGTTCGAAGAAAATACTCGAACGGATTCCTCGTCATTGTCATCGCTACCTGACTCCTTGGTGGCACCTGATGCCCACGCGAACAAATCGGTTGTTCCAACTGCTTTGGCTACTGGGACGGCGATCCACTTTGTGGGGTTGGAGCACCTCAAGTTGCTTCCGAAGGCGCCATTTCTTGCGTGCAAACAATTTCATAAATCTTTTATCGAGCTTGGACAGCGGTCGTGAGGCCTCGTGCTCACGGTTCTCTTGGTTATCGTGATAGTCCAATGGTTGCCGAACTCTGGGGTCAAGTTTTGTCGTACTTCTCACAAATAGGACAAAACAATCCGCTGAAGATATTTCCAACAGGAACAAACCGCGTGCCCTCGTTTCGAAGACTGACGGGCCAGACATCCATCCTCGCCCATCTTGTCACTCAGCGGCCTAGCCTTTTGCAACGCGTGGTACATTCCTCGCTGCTCTCGATGCGCAGCTGCTCGACTCATCACAAATTCCTGAGGTGCTTGACCTGCCTTGAACGTCTCCCAATCGCGATTCGTCTGTCGCCACTTGGGCAGCGCATTTTGCTCGACCCGTTCGTGGGTCGGGAGAGAATTCAGCCACCGCTTCCTCTTAACGCTTTCGAGCATCGTTTTCTATTTCTTGCTGCATGGATTTCCACATGCCCCCCCCCCCCCCCCCCCCCCTCCCAGCTCGGCAGCACTCGGCGTCAGTTGAATTTGACGTCCTCCGATTCATCGACGCCACCATGTTATGCGGTGCTACAAACGTGGCCTTGACCTCGTAACGATGATCGTCCGGGCCTGGTCCGTTTGGCGAGCCCGTGATGTTGGTCGTCCCCATTCGTCGAAGTGAGGCTCGACTTAGACGCGGACTCATTCATCGCGCCGCCGTAATCCGCCCCTACTTGGCCAATGCAGCAGGGGGCGCCACTAGAAGGCGCCGATTGGCAAAAAGTCGCGGATCTTTCGGGAATGCCTTGGCCGGAAGGAGGCAAGCGCCTGCCGCTCTGGGACGCGATCTACAGTGGAGACATCGTGGCCGCCCAGAAGCTGCTCGTGACAAAGGCCGGCGCAGCGCAAGTAAATGCCCCGCACGGGGTACGTCCGACGAGCTGCACCCGTTTGCAGATAAACAGCATGACCTCAGTGCTCACATTGCGGTGCTAGCTCTGGCAGCAGACATGTGTGCATGTGGCTGTGCAGCACGGCCACTCCAAGCTACTGAAGCATTTGCTCTTCACCAGTGCCGATGTCAACGCCCGGACGGTAGGAGGCATCCAATCAGCTACGGCTCTTTCTTGACTATTGTGGTGATCAACTGTGCCTGCATGTAGATCAACGGCACGACTCCACTGCATCTTGCTGTGGAGATCAACCGCAGAGACATCGTGCAGGACCTGCTCCTCGCAGGCGCCAACCCGCTACTCCGCAACGTACAGCGATCTATCTATCCTCCCCCCACTCCCTGCATTTCACCTCGCTCACGACTGCTTCAGTTCTCAGGTCAGACCCCTCTCCAGTCAGCCGTGAGTCTCGGACTCAAGCCCATCGCGATGTTGCTCCGTCAGGGTGTCGACAGCCAGCAAGCTCGCGCCAGTCTCGAAGCCGCAGCACACCAAACAGCGAAGCGTCGGCAATCCCTCGTTGCAGGCCGACTTGCACCGCCCAACAACTAAACAATATATAGTACATCAGACATAATCAAAACCCAAACACGTACCCATCCATTGGACACCCCGGACCTGGTAGCAATTAGCCGTGTATTGTCCTCATTTGTGTCGAGTCAAGTTCATTTTTTCCTTCCCGCTTAGAACAGCGGGTCGTCCTTCATGGGGGCACTGCCGCCCTTGAGCGACTCGGGGGCGGAGAACAGGCGGTCCACCCCGGACAGGCCGAAGCTCTCGAGGGGTTCTCCGTCCGGGTCCACGGCGGGGAACACGCCCGTCGTGTCGTTCCTCTTCTCGATGCCGAACAGCGGCGGGTTCATGACGCTCACAGCGTGCAGCTCGTCGGACTCGGCTTCGATCTCGATGGCCTCGGCGGCGTTGAGCGCCACGAGCGAGCCCTCCGCCACGTCCTGGAACTGGCCGGGGCCCTCGCCCACGTCCAGCAGCCGCACACGGCCGCTGCCGCGTGTGACCAGCAGCGCGTACACGTGGTTCTGGAACTCGAGGCGCACCGGGACGCCCTTCTTGAGCACCTCCTGCTGCACCGAGAAGCCGCACTCGTCGTTGCGCACAAGGTAGCGCCTTCAACATGTCAGAGTGATGGTCATTCTTAAAAAATCAAGAGACAACCCCTTACCGCGTCTCGAGCGCGCCGTCGTCGCTAGTGATGACGCGGTGCTTCTGGCGCACGTCGTCCAGCGAGCGCACGAGGAAGGGCGAGGGCGCCGAGGCGTGCAGGGAGCGCGCGAGAGGCGTGGAGGCCTTCGCGGCCAGCATCGACAGCCTCAACATGGTGCAAGTCAGTCGAGCAATGCGATCCGAAGAACGCGCATCATTGGTTTTACGTACTTAGTCGGATATGTCGTACTTAAGTGCGTGACCGTCGCGTCTTTTCGCCGTGTATTATCCTCCAATCACCGCGGGTCATTCCCATTGTTCTCTCCGGTATTATCAGTCCGATAATAAACCGACGGAGAGAAGATGGCGTATGAGGATGCAGGATCGACGGACGGCGTGTGCGCGAGGGTGGCGGCGGCCGCGCCGCCCTCTGTGCGCGTGCACGGGCTTCAGCTGGCGTGTTTCCGCCCTAAGCGCCGCTTCCGACTGGCCACGGCGGCTATGAAGTCGCAGGAGGGGGACGCGGAGCTGGCCTGCCGCTGCGAGCGCCAGGTGCTGCAGTGCCTCGTGGACGTGCAGCAGCAGACGGACGGCGAGCTGGACACAGCGGAGGATCTACACAGGTACCGACTGCGCAAGTGGGGCGAGCGCTTCGCCGTGCGCGACTGGGCGCAGGAGCGCGTGTGCCAGAAGTGGAAGGAGAACCAGAAGCGGTTCACAGAGCAGGGCAAGGACGCGCAGGAAGACGACGCCAATAGCAAGAAGCCGCCGGTCAAGTCGGTCAAGATGTCCTTCTCCACGTTCGCCACGGCGGCGGAGTTGATGCTGCACTCGCGCCAGTTCGACGCCCTGTTGAGGGCCGGGGTGCCGCCGCAGCTCCGAGGACAGGTCTGGTGGATGTGCAGCGGCGCGGCGGGGCTGCGACGGGAAGCCAAGGAGTCGTACCCGGCACTGTTGCATCGACTGCACACGCTGAGCAAGTGTGCGGAGATGGACATCGAGAAGGACCTGCCGAGGACGTTCCCTCTTGCGCTCCGCAAGTCGATGCGGCGATCTCAGGAACTGTCAGGAGACGGTGACAACTTTGGAGAACTGCGACGTGTACTGCAGGCTTATTCCCTCCGCAACCCAGCGGTGGGATACTGTCAGAGCATGAACTTTCTAGCTGCTGTACTGCTGCAGAACATGGGAGAGGAAGAGGCCTTTTGGGTACTGGCAGCTATTGTGGAGGAGCTGACTCCGCAGTACCATACGCGTACGATGACCGGTAGTCGCGCGGACCAGCGTGTCTTCTCGGACTTGGTGACCCAGAAGCTCCCGGTATTGGCGAACCACCTGCAAACGCTGGGTGTGGACTTCGAGCCGTTCACGCTCAAATGGTTCCTGTGCCTCTTCCTGAACACGCTGCCGTTCGAGCCCGTGATGCGGATCTGGGACGTGTTCTTTTGCGAGGGCAGCCACGTACTACTACGAGTGGGGCTTGCGCTTCTTAAACTCAACCAGCCTCGCATCATGGCGTGTGACGACGCCCTTGACGTGTACGAAATGTTCAAAGTTTCGCACGAGACGTTGCAGGAGCTGACGGCGCCCTACCGATCAGGATTGCTCAACCGAGACGAGTGTGTCTGTGATACGTTGATTCGGCTCGCAATGGACAAGTCCTTTCTGGGGACGATTCCGTTTGACTCGCTGCACGAGTTGCGTCAATACTATCGGGGCGAGATTAAATCGGAATTGGAGGAGGCTGAAGCGCGACGCCTCGAGCGTCAACGCAGTGCTGATGCAAAGGCGGCAGCAGCAGTAGACGACGCGGATGATATTTCCACCAGCTGCAGCTCTCCTGGTGACAGCGCAGATCGTGCACTGATGATGGAGTACGACTTCGTGGACGACTACTCGTGCAGCTCTGGTTCGGAGGCGTCTCCAGCGCGAGAAATTCGGTTTATGGATTTGTACGACAGCGACGACTCGACCGCTGACTACTTTGTGGACGTCATGTACGACTTCTCCCTGCAGCACCACTGCTGCTAAGCAACCGCTACGACCAGTACTTGCGGGCTCGACTGTAAGACGGTGCACCGGCCGCGGAAGTCCGCGTGAAGCCGCTTGAGGTATCCCGCTAAGCGAGATAGCGTGCCGCTAGGACGGAGAAGAGGTATCTATTTTATTTGTTTGGACCAGACACGATGCACGATGAGGCAAGACACAATTCGCGCCGTTTACTCGCTTGTTTACATTTGACTCGCTCGGCGAGTATTCTGGCTGGGCTATTGACGTCTATCATACACAATTCCAACCTAAGGCTTGGGATGCAGCGCGTTGTAGAGGAACTCCACGGCTTGCGTGTACGTGATGGCATCGCGCTGGTCGTAGTGTTCTCCTTCAACGCGAAGGATCTTGGCCGGTCCCGAGTACTTCGTAGCAAGTTCTTCGCTTTGTTCCTTGGGCACATACCTATCATTGCTTGCAGCGACGAAGAGTGCGGGAGCATAGCAGAGCTCGACGAAGTCGACAGGACGCAGCAGCTCGATATCCACCTCGGTGCGTTTCCTGACGCTCTTGTTGATAGCACTCATGGCCACCTTCATGACCGCCTTGGGCACGGGGAAGCCCTCCTGCTGCATTTCGCGCAGCAGTCCTTCGTTCACCTCCTTCATGGATGCGTAACCGCTGTCCAGCACGATGGCGCGAATAGGCTTGAACAGCTTCGGCGACTGTCCAGTGCGCAGCACGTGCGGCAGCGTCTGGAGCTTGGCCTGCATCTTCTTGTTCGCCGCCCCCGCCGCACGAATGGCAAGGTTGGTAATAACGGGGAACACCCCCATGCTGTGCGCGTACAGACAAATGTCCGAGACGAACTCGTCCGTCTCGAGACCCTGCAGCACGGCAAGCAGGTCCAGCGATTCGTTCCAGCCCATGGTCACGTAGATGCCGTCCGACAGCCCCGAGCCGCAGCAGTCGAAGGCCAGCACCGAGAAGCCGCGCGCCAGCGCTGCATCCCGCACCCGCAGCGCGTCCAGCCTCGAGCCGATGTTGGAGTGCAGGTAGACAAGGCAGGGCGTAATGGCCGGCACGCTGCTGCCCTGCGCGAAGAGCCGCCAGTGCGAGCAGCGCACGCGCAGGCCGCGCTCGTTGCACACGTCGAAGTCTCTGCGCTTGGCCTGCGTGACGTCGTCCTGCGCGGGGTCCACCGAGAGCTCGGCCACCTGGAAGCGCTCGGGCCCGAGCTCGTGCACGTCGTAGAGCGCGCGCTTGGGGCGGATGACCAGCTGCACCACGTCGCGGTAGCCCTTGCCCAGCAGCTGCTTGACGCTGGCGTCGCCCGTGCCGCCGAGGCGCTTGAGCTCCGCCTCCAGCTCGCCCTGGGCGAAGATCTCCATCTCACTGGACACGCCGTTGCCCATGATGGTTCGGTCAAGTGGTAGCGCCCTGGTCTCGAGGAGCGGAAGCGCGAAATGCCAGACGTTGAGGGAGGGGAGACCTGACGTTCGGCTTGACTGAAGTGGGACCGACCAGATGTGCTATTTTCGCTAGCGAGTTGGGCGGGGTTTCGAGCAAGATTGGCTGAAAAGGGGTTTGCGATGACGAATGGAGAAATGGAAACGCGCGTAAACAAACGTCACGTCGGCCTCACGTTGACATCACGTCAACGACGGCAACTTGTACCGTATCATATATAGAGAGAGTGCTAAGGTAAGTTGGTGAACACGCACGAAAGTATGGAAGTCTCTGCGTCGTTCGCTGCCTTATCTCATGAATTTGAAAGGCTACGTGGAGTGCCACCGGATGCCGAGTCGCTACCATCGCCATCTCGAGCTATATCTCTTTTCCACTGAGCAACGCTGAAGCGAATGAGTTAACGGGGACCGCCTTCGCCACAGTCGCACAGGGTGTTGTCCCGTCGCTCAGCTTCGGGGCCGATACTTTGATGGGGCTGTCCAAATACTCCACCATCATCGAGATGTCGCCTCCATACGCCATGAACCCGTAGTCTGCTTTGCTCACCTGGCACAAAGCAAATTCGACCCCACCGAAGGATGTCTTGAATGCAGTTTTGTTCGCGCAGTCGAGAGGTTTGTCCGGGGCGCTTGAGTATGGAATGGCCGCGAGGTTGTTGAGCGCAGGCACGATTTCGTCAAAGGGTGTGATCGACGAAAGACATTTCACTGTTCGCGTGGCGTAATTGTCGCTGCCCGAGCTTTTCACCACGTACGCAGCACCATCTGCAAAAATATACGTAAATTCGGTCTCACCCTCGACAAACGTGGCGAAGCCATCGTAGCGCACGCTGGCGGTACCCTTGAAGATAACCGGACTAGCAAAAACTTCAAAGGCGGACTGCCCATGGATCTGCATTGCCTCGCCCCTGAGGATGAAGTGAACGAGTAGTGACGGGAATCCAGCCAAGGGAGGCGTCAACACTTCTTGATCCTGCAAGTTCTCGTCCAGAGAGGCTACCACCGTTGCGAGGTACAGCAGAGAGGCAATGAAGCCCGCCACTGATTTTTTCGCTTGCATTATTCTGAAACTGGGCTCGTTGGTGGTGTCCTCTTCTTTCACTCTGCTGGAACGGGTAAATTGAAATGAAGCCGAGAGATTGATTTTCTGTGGCTGCAGAACGGCGGGCACGCACAGCACATTGCTACAACGACAACATGATCAATCGTGATGACTTGTATTATACTTCAACTTGTTGTCCTTTTTTGTCCTTATTTTTTCTTCTCAACATCACGTGTATAAGACTGACCCTAAGGGTCAGTCTTACATAGGGGGTCAGAATTAAGAAATGACACGAAAAAGATCACCACTCTGGCGCCGACAAAATGACCAGACGCTTTGCCAAATTGGGGACCCGGGCATTGTGGCTCGGATTCGCAGTTCTCGTGAATAACAGCGAGCAGGGTTTGGTAGTAGATTTAAAAATAGTAGCGATAGCAGTGATAATATCACTGATAGTGATATAGATATAGTCGTGCACTTGTTGAGGCAGCAGTAATATATTTCATAGTAGCGC
Organism: Phytophthora pluvialis; assembly: GCA_001314425.1. Lineage (NCBI taxonomy): Eukaryota > Oomycota > Peronosporomycetes > Peronosporales > Peronosporaceae > Phytophthora > Phytophthora pluvialis. The sequence continues at coordinate 7,537 of KQ473648.1, read as the reverse complement.
GAAAATGCAGTAATATATTCGAATATATAACTACAATCGTGGCCCACGATTCGTGGGAGAGCTTCAACCAGCGCTGGATCTTCAAACGACGCACGCAGTGGGTGGNGCGTGTCTGGTTAGGACGCGGTTGCTCCACCGCGTTTCAAGAGCGCGTATTTTCAACAGGCTCGTTCGTTATGCGGACAAGAACGGACAACGCGCGCGCCCAACGGCAACTGATTCTGCACCACAATCGTCTTGAACTTGATCGCATGGAGGAAAGTCAGCGCTCCATTTAGTAGTGCGCGATAGTATCGATAGTAGTTATTAATATATAGTAGTGATATTAGTCGTAATACTACTATCGCGATTCTCGTAGTGATAGGCTATCACTGATAGCCATACCAATAATATATCATTATCACTACCACTGCTATCGAGAAATCCCACTACTACCAATCCCTGACAGCGAGTTCTCGAAAACAAAAAGGCACCGATATCTCTACCGCAAGCCCCCAACGGATCAAAACGCTTTGTGAAAGCAAAGATCGAGCAATTTCCTTTCGTTTGAGCGGTCGGGTCCACAGTGTATAAGGTTCAAGGCGAAATGCTTCAAGCCATGGTCCTGATGGAGTGGAAATCAATGGTTGCATCCGTGAACAAACCGCAGCAGCCGTACCTATTTGTATCTCGTGTAGTTTTTCGGGAAGCGTTTGTCACGATGACTCCGTTCACGGAGCAACTCGCCCAATAGGACAAACCTCCACATGAGGTGTTGGCAGAAGAAGAAATACTTCAAGCACTGAGCAACCGCACCGTTTCCACGTTTTGGAGCAACTACCCGCACATATTCTAGCATCCATTAATTTAATATATTTTCTTCCCTCACCTGGCCGTCTAAGTGTGTTAAAGGTACGTGTACTAACCCCCAACACCTTTACCAGCGAATCTGTGATCCTCCAGAGATCCCCAGCCAATTCAGTTTGCTATGATCAAAGATGTTGATTTCGATTGGCAGTAGACATGGGTGTGCAAGGGCTACTACCAAGATGGTGGAGGTGGCCACAATTTAGGCCGCGCCTGTGCTATCACATGCTTCATCACATACTGAGAACTCATTGCAACTTTGCAGATTCCACATTTTGCCAACAGAGGTTCCTTAACCCTGTGTTGTTCAGCAACGCTGCATTTATACCAAGCATTTGTCTTAGCTTCAACTGGAATCGGGAGTTCTTCAAGATATTTATAACTGGAGCCACAACCCGAGCATTTACAATTATCAATAAGGAGTGGAAAATCTGCCGTGACAACACTATCGGCATAAGCTTCGATCGTCTTTTGCAGATCATTTCCTTCTCCTTGATTTGAAAGAGCTTTCTTGAACGCTTCACTATTCGGAAGGCTGCTATTGAGCCAAACCAAGACGTGCACGTGCAAAGTTCCACCGCCTTGCGTCTCCACCATCCCGAAAAATGCTTTCACCGTCCCAAACAACCCATCCCGACAATGTCCATTACCACTGACACCTAGCGCGTGGGTGACAAATGCATCGATATACCGCATAAAAAGTTGTGCTGCCGCCACATAATATTTTTAACTAGCTTGTCGTAATTGAGTTCTGGTAGGCACCTTTTCACGTGACCAGTCGTACATAGTTTCGACGCTGCTCACACCAGTATAATGGGCCATCGCGGTTGACGCAGCAATATTCAGCGTCAAAGCCACGAATACTATTGGCTGCCCATATCTGGTTGATAAGCGAACGCGTCTTTTTGATAACTTCGCCTCTCGTGATTACTAATGTTCATGTAGTAAGCTCCACAGTCCTTAAAAAGCTTTCTACAGCAGAATTTTTCCCGCGCGGTAGTGCTAGCCGATCTTGAATACGACCTTCGTTCTCATGTATAGCCTTGCTCAATTGTTCGGGTGTGATTTTGTCATATCCTTCAAATATTTCTGGACGTCGCTTGTATTTTAAAGCCAGCTGCAAAAACATATTTTGCACGGATAGTCGGTCAAAGGCTACCAACACAAATAAAGGTCTTCTGCAAATTGCCGCGAACTCAGAGGACAATAATGCCTAATGCAAGCTTCGGTTGACACGTGCATTTTTCTGGACTCGGCTGGATGCCCGCGGCCGATAGGAAATAAGTGAGGAAACATCTTAGCGTAAATTCCTTCTCCGCCGTTGCGACTGTAACGCGATGAATGACGCACCAGAAACCGTCTTTCACTGTTGTCTGCCGGTTCCATCTCAACAACGGGCTCGAAACCATCTCTTGAAGTCGCTACGTGATCTTCAGCAAAAACCACGCTTCGCTTAACCACCGCCTCCTCCTCCTCAACTCCAATATAGCCTCCATCGCCCTCCCCGGCGACACGATCTTGTTCAGCTTCCACTTCATCTGAGCTAGGTTGGTTTGCAGCTGTCATCTGCCCCGGTGTAAAATACGTTTGCCTGCTAAGCCCGTCCAACTCCACGTCAACCTCCGAATAGAACTCGTTGAGGTCCTTGTAAAATGCGAGCAAATTTTCAACCATAAGGCGGCGAACACAATGCATTTTCTGGACTTTTGCTTTTGTACATCCGTGAACTCACCCGCTAGCACGACTCGATAACATTCCATTCCGCTTAAATTTCGACGGAGTAGTGTCGCTGGAGGCCCTGGCGTAGCTTCGAACGCCATGCAATGAGAACGGATTGAACGGTGTAAACCTCCACGCATGACACGCGTGAATGTGACCACCATAACCAGCTGCGTCATTAGCCGTTCTACAATCGTACACTCCTGCATATCACTTTGTAACACACCAACGTAAAATCCATTTTTTACTGCGAATTTGGGCAACGTCCCAGCTTTTAAAGTATCATCACACTGGTTACAGACCCTCACCTTCGCATTGCCATCACCTCGTATCATACTTTTCCGAGATAATAGCATATCAGAGAGATTGGGGGATATATCGTAGCGGTTGTACTCTTGTACTACTTTGGCTGGTAAGTTTTCATCACTAGCGCTCAAAAGACTCAGCATATTCGCCACGTATTCACAGTTTCCAGAGCATATATTGACGCAGTGTCTTCGTAGACACCATCGATCGCAAACTCAGCAAACACACTGCTCGAGTCCTTCTGGGCCCAAGGCCTTTTGTAGTTCTTTCAGTACAGCACGCTTCACTTCTGCCGAGACTGGTCTTACACCACAGCTTTCATCGGCATCGAGGGAGTCCACCCCTCGCTTGACGTTCATAGTCTCTTGGCGTTTGCGTTTTGAATACTCTTGCCGTTTCTGGTGCCGTTCGGCTTTATGCTCGGTTGTTTTGGCTTAGCATCTTGGGACTTTATCCACTTGATTGCCTATTCTGCGACGTTTAGCTGCTGCATACTCTCGTTGCTTCCGGAGCCGCTCGGCCTTTTGCACAGCCATCTGCCGTGATCTGTATTTCCGCACAGCTTCACGATTCCTCCGCTTCCTCTCTTCTGCTTCCAACGCCATTTCAAAATGACCAACGGTCGATCGATTTTTCTTCCTAGCTTTGATCGCTATCTATCAATCACAACTGGTATAGCTTTTCTTGGCTTTTGAGTCAAACGCTTACACGATATCATAGATCGTGCCGACCAAAAGACTGAGTATATTGTACCATTTAAGATGGCAGTACACAACGCGCGCAGAAGCATTCAGACAGTTTAAAGTCACTACCATAGTTGAAGGTAATCTCCGCGCCGGCTTCGATGTTTTTACTCGCAATAATTCCAATCCGATATACCCCTTCCACATTCCACTCTTCAGCGTTGCAATTGGGGACACAGCTGTGGTTGAAATAGTGGGCGATATTTCCAAAGTAACGCGCATCGATATAGTGGAAGGAGCCATAAGCCATAACATATTCGCACGACCCTGCGCTGCGCCGACGTTCCAATGTTTCTTCATCAACAATCTCGCCGACATATTCGCGCAAAAGCGATCCTTGGGTTATAGACTCTAACGCAAACGCTCCATATCCTTTTCGGAAGGAAGTTCTGACAGCGAGTTTTACACGCGAATGCTGGTGTGTTGCCCACTGTCGATTGCTGCAAGCGCTCCCCACATTGCACGTTAATATACATCACTCAATTCGCCGCTGCCGGTTCACACACAATGCGCAGCATTGCCGTTCGCATACACACTTCTCGGTATTCCACTCGCTTTGCTCCAAATCGCCAACATTTGTGAGAATATAAATGTACTCACGGTCACATTCATCACGCGCTGTATCGACTGCATTTGATGTAGATGAAACGCTGACGTAACCATCGAGCGTCGTCTGCACCATTCGCGTGTTTGGTCTACCTCGCGTCCCCGGCGACATCTCTGCAATGTTGTTGTGTGTAGAATGTGTCTACGCTGCCTCCTCAAAGTTGCAGTTCAGCAAAACGTGAGGACGGTGAGAGAAACACCAATCTCCTTCCAGAATTCTCTTTTTCTTTGCCGACGTTTTATGACAAGGAACCACAAACGGTTGCAGCTAGCGGCGCTTACTATTGAGGTGCAGTGTATCTCAAACAGCAGATGAGTTGCCATCACGACGACCATGGAACGCGACATCGGAGGGTCCCGGAAAGTTGCTGTAAGTTGAAGTTCTCTGCGCTGCCTCCCAAAACTGCAATTTATCATACCCTTAAGATGTGTGAGCGACAAACATCCTTCCAATGTATTTGCTGGTTGACCGTGAACGGCTGTAGTGACTGACATATTCTGTTGAGTTGTAGCTCATCTCAAACTGATGACTGCTTATCGTTACCCAGTACAAACCTTGGTTATAGTTATTGCTGTACTGGATTCCTACTACTTCGATGGGTTTCGACGAGAGCGCCGAAACCAGATCACCTCTCCATTTCAAGATTGTTTGTCGTCGGCAAACACGACATATTTGCAGCGATCACTTCGTTCATTGTGAGAGTTACCCGGACGCTGCTATGGATTTCCAAGGAGCGTTGCCAAATGAAGTACCTGCAATATCGGAGTCATCATAACATAGACATCTAACAAAAGTTGGTGCCACTACTGCAGAAGTTGACGAGCTTCTGCGGCTCCCACCACTACGCTCGGTGTTGGTAGTGTACCGAGCCGGATTGGCGCAACATGACTTACCACAAGTGTGCACATTGATCAACCTGTTCCTCGACGTGTCGCCGTCAATGTCAATTGAGTTAGCCGTGGAACGTATCCTGCCGTATTTGCTGAAACGACTGGCTATCCGATCGTCTTCTGATTGCTATATCGAAGATGCTTGTGACCGTCTCGTGGACAATGCCGCAAGGCAAGGGCGACTCGCAATGAATAAAAACATTGTCACTTTATACCCGGGATTGGTGCTTTCACGAGCAGTTCCTACAGCGGCTGATCACGGGCATCTACACATCCTTAATTGGCTATTTGAACAACGCCACCGATTTTGCTGGGCGACTCGAGTCATAGAAGCTTCTGGAATAAGCAGAAATCTGTCCGTGGTTAATTGGGTTCTCGCACGGTTTCCTGAGCCACTCAGAGACGTTTTCCCTTTGATTATCGATGGAGCAATCGCACGAGGTCACGACTTAATTGCCAAGTACTTTATCGCGGAAGCAGCTGGAAGCAAATGGTGCAGACGAGGATTGGAGAATGCTGTTGCTCCCTCTGTACGGTTCTCGTGAAGCCAAATTGCAACATTCAAAAGGCCATTTTCCGCGGCACTATTCATTGTCTCTGTAGTGCAGCCTTCGGTGCGAAACCGACGAAGAAACGTCACGGTAACCAAGAACCCACCAGCCGCCGCATTGTCAAAAGCTTTTGTAGATGCTATTGTCCACGGCAGGTTCTGCGCCAAAAGGATATAAGCAGCGTCCCCCCTTGAAGCCGCATCGTCGATTGAAATCCGTAGCGGAATGAGCACGTGGGTTGCAATCCAAGACGCTATCTCAACTGGGGCTGTATGTATAAGTCGGGCCGCATTTAATGCTGCCATCAATGGTCATCTTGATGTGCTTCAATGGCTTCGTCTAGCGTACCCGGAGTTAATTTACCCTCAAAACACATTCGACATAGTCTGCGCGGAGGGTCATCTTACCGTTGCGCAATGGATGATCGCTGTCGGCATTGGCGGGGGCTCAGTCAATGCAATGAACGGTGTCGCATCCCGTAACCACGATGAAGTAGTCCAGTATATCCACCACAACAGAACGGAAGGGTGCACCATCTTTGCCTTGGACAATGCTACTGCAAACGGTCAGTTGAGAATGGTACAATGGCTGAGCGGTAATCGCATCGAGGGTGGTACAGTGTCTGCAATGGACGAAGCTGCTGGAAATTGCCATTTGGAAGTTGTTCAATGGCTTCATGCACACAGAAATGAAGGCTGCACAACTGCAGCGATGGATAATGCGTCGTGGGGTGACCATCTAGCCATTGTACAATGGTTAGCCACTCACCGGAATGAAGGGTGTACTCCAGTTGCTATGGACGCGGCTTCATGATCAGGTCATCTACAAGTGGTGGAGTGGCTACACATGAACCGTGGGGAAGCATGCACGGTTCGCGCGTTTAATTCGACCGCTCTTAACGGCCACATCGCTGTGCTTGATTTTCTGCGGTTGAACTACGACCACCGTGTCACGACTGATGTATTCAACTATTGTGTTACGCAAGGTTGCATCCATGTTGCAAAGTGGATCGCTACATATCGATACGGTGAACGAATGGGCGGAGTTCGTCGGTTGGACGGACGAAATCGTTCACGCAACGTTTGGTTCACGCAACATGTGTCATAGCGCGGCTTCTCTACATCTTATTGCATGATTCCCCCTTTCGAATCCCATCTACTTTTCAGCTTTGTTTTCTTTTCCTCTTTGATACAATGCATTTGCCACTTTGATTCCACGCAATTGCGTCTGATCGCTTCCGCGTTCAACATTTCCGTCTCATCGTTTTGCGTGCGTCTTTTCCCATTTCGAACCCCGCTTTACTGTACATTGCCTGAAAATTTGCGCCTTGAACGTTGTACACGTGACGTCGACGACGTGTGCGAACGGAAAAGGCTGTATCATCACCAGGCTTAATCTGTCGGGCAAGATTAGCAGAGAAGGAGGGCTTCCGACTACAGCAAGGAACGGTCGGCTTGAAGTTCGTTTTTCTGGTAATTTCCGCCGGTTGGATTTTCGTGTGTTCACTTGCCAAACGAGCCAAGGCACCCGTTACCTCTCATATCTGTTGTCTGTCTTTACGCTTCTGCATCTACATCTCCGTTCAGATCTCACTTCACTTTTGCCACGCGCTGCAAACCCAACCATGGCCACGTCTGCTACGTCCAATGCGGAATCTCCTCGCCCCGGTAAAACTGATGAAGCGGTCCAAGCTGCTCCCGCCGCTGACACCAAGCAAACCGGTTGTCTCGTTTGAGGCATATGTCCGGTCACTTAAGGCACCATACAAATTTCAACATAAGGAGGGAGTGTCTGGCAGGCATGGTGCATATATCCGGTCAATCTTGGTGCATACTAAAACCAATACATCAATACAAATGTCAAGATAAAAAGTAG
>LGTU01000663.1:0-21860 GCA_001314425.1 Phytophthora pluvialis | reverse complement strand
CCAATAGGCGCCGTTTCACTATCCGTGCTCTTCATAAGCAGTGAGGACCGCTGATAGCGCTGATTCTATTTGTGGTTTCACGACCTTCCTCTGCCTATTGTTTTCTCTCATTTCAGTTGCCACCCAGTCCGAGCCGCTCAGTTTTCTTTCAACAGCCACGATGCGGCAGAAGAAGACTATGACACAGACCAAGCTTAGTGGAAAGCAGCCGGCCCGCCTCAAAACCACAAAGAAGGGAGTAAAATTCTTGGAGAAACACCTTTCCGTCTACGGGCTGAAGGTCGGGACACGCAACGCAGCAACAAGTGAAGTGGAGACGGTTGCCTGTCGTTTCTGCAGTGTTTTCGGGAGGGAGAAATCCACGAGAGGCTCCAAGGCGCCAATTGGTACGCCCAAGTTCTTCAACTGCTTTTGCACGGACTTGTACGAAAAGCACATGAAAGGTCAGCATCTAGGAAAGTGGTCTGCTTACACGGCGCTGTATCCAAATGAAGAGCGAGAAGACTTTTTTCAGGTAGTGGAATTTCCATACGTCGAGAGACTCAAGGCTGTTTTTGAGTCAGAAGACACGCTTGTGTTTAAGGTGAGCGCCAGCATTGTAGATGTGGTCATTGGGGGGATCCTTTTTCATCCCGAGTAAGAAAATGCAAGAGTCGGATATTTCGCTGAGGCATCACCAAGTTGCCACATTTCTCCGAAACTTGCTAGGCGATGGTCGAAATTGTCGATTGCTTCGCGAATCGGCTTCTTGTTGTCGTAGTCTCGGCAGAGTTTCTTGAATTCCTGCCTTATTTTGTCAATACCTGCTTCTCCGAAGTGCTGAATCACTCTGTCGCGATGAACATCTAATGTTGCGGAAAGCTCCACCAGCGTAATTGCGACTAGCTCTTTTGGTGTAACAGGTGGGGCAGGTTCAGTCGCTAGTGTCAAAGTATGAATGCTGGAAACAGCAAGAACATAAAGTCTTGCCGCAGCGATGATGACGGTTTCCTGCTGGGTGTTCGTGAGCGTCTGGAGACTTTTGCAGACCCAAAGATCCAAGTTGGTCACGTACGTTTTAGCCGAAGAGTGCGAAATGGCAAAACTACCGATGACTTCGTGTTTACTGGAGTCCAATGCTTGGACAGTAGCAGCATTCAGTGNCAAACGACTTCGTGTTTACTGGAGTCCAATGCTTGGATAGTAGCAGCATTCAGTGAACCAAACACTCCGCTCATACTGAGCAGCCGTTCGACGAGGCCAGCAAATCGATCACCCTGCTGTTTGACAAGTGTTGACAATCCCTGCAGTGACACGAAGACAGCGTTGGCTTCGCGAGCTACTTCACGGAGAGCGTATAAGAAAATCCACCACACCAGATTCGGAGCGCACGCTGCCTTCTTCTGCGCTAGGTATTCACGGACTCTGAAGCCATTGCTGTAGAGCCAATCTGCTCCGTCGGTGGCCACTCCCAGAAGCTGGCGACGCCAGTGCGGTACCATTGCGTCTAGTGCTGTCGCGACAGTGGAATATATGTTAGCTGCTGTGTGGCGTTCAAACAACGGCATTGCCAAGAGATGATAATTGTGTACAGCGCCGCCGTTGTAAAATCGACACCGGACGTCCACGTAAGACTTGCCCAGGTGTGTTCCGCAGTCGAGGGCAAGAGAGAATGTCCATGCACTATCAAGATACTGCGCCAATCGCTGCAGCGACATTGCACACACAATTCTAGCATAGCGAGAAATTACACCTTCACTGCAACCTCCATACCTCCCAATACCAGTCTCCTCCATAACGTCATCCATGAGACCAGATGCCATTCGAAAGGAAGCCCCACGACCCAAAACGCGAATACAGAGGCGGAATCTTGATGGTCGCTTTTCCGTCACTTTGTATAATTCTCCTTCCCGAACAAAGCATGCCATCACTCTGGTAATTGATGCACCAAGCTTCAGTGGAGGGATTGCATCAGTCTTCCCAAACACCGCCACCGTCGAGTCAGATTTCTCACTAATAGGATGCGAGAAGACGGAAAAACGAACATCTCTCACTGATCTCGCGCTGGAAGGTGTCTTGCATTGCAAGCAGTGGAAGCGACTCTTGTCTCTACCTTGTAGATCATATTAACCTTGCTAATGAATGAATCCCACTTTTCCCACTTTACGTCTGACAAACCGGTCACTTTTCATCAGAAAGTGGGGAAAGTAACTTCTCCCACTTACTAAGTGGTCTGGTGATACCCGTCACATCCCACACACCGTAGAACGAAGCTGCCTTGTCGGCAATCTTGTATGCGTACTCCTCAGCTGTAAGGTAGATCCCTTTGTTGCTTGTCCCCGACTTGATTAGGTCTTCCACGATACCGCTGAAGATTTTCCGCAAGGTTGCTCGAGTAGCGTAGGCTGTTGTTTCGTCCGATTCGGCAATCAACTCTGTCATGCAGTTGTTTGTCACGATGGGGATCTCATCGAGTATGAGATTTGACTTGCTCATGGCCACACGGAGATCATTCTCAGACATGTCGGGGTTTTCGCTTCGAAGAGATGCCACCGTCATCTATGTGCGGTCCGAGAGGCGCTTCATGTCGTACCCACAGGTCGTGTTCGACTCCATTGCTGACTGCAGCGACGTTATGTCAGACTCGTTCAAGCTGGAGATCGGTTCACCCAGCGCAACCTTCTCCATGAAGGATTTGAAAGAACCCCAACTGGCGACGATAGCGTTGGCATTTGCGAAAACTTCTTTCAAAACGAGTTCTGCGGTGTTCGTCACCTTGTCGGCAAACTTGACGCGTTCGTCCACCTTGATCCCAAGGCACGTGCAAATGGTCACCGGCAAGTCGAAGACCACGTTGTCCGTTTGGTACAACATTGCCAGTAGTTTGTCTTGTGAGGTCTGCGGGTCCGTGACCTTGACGTTGCGCGTGAACTTGCTGAGCTGCTTGACCATGTTGGTCATTTCCTTGGCGCACTTGAAGGCGGTTTGGACACCTTTTGCCATCAACTTGAACTCACCATATAAGCCAAACGTAGCGAGAGACATCGCCGACTGAAACACGACCGAAACCTTGGACACGACCTCGAGTTTGCAGTCGTCATTCTGTCGGATGCACTCCATTCCACACGTAACGGGGAACGTAAGCGGACACTCCGCCCAACAAGATTCCAACTCGCTGGTAAACTCCAGAGGACACGTGGTAGCGATGTGAGCTTCGCGATAGCACGCCGTGTTCGAAGGAGTGCTGACAGGGCCGACCCAGTTTTTGTAGGCCGACTCGATGGTGCTGACAGCAGTCAATGCCGATCCGATAGTGAAAGCCCCGCCTGCAGATGACTGGGTCGTGGTGGTTTGAGTGAACGCATCGAACGCCGTCGACGAACTTGTTTGTGGGGTATCGGTGGACGGACTTGTCTGAGCTGCATATGCTGATGAATCAACTGTAGATGAACTCGTTTGAGCTGCATCAGATGCAGAATAATTTGACCCTTGCGCTTGAGTTGTGGCCGTCGAGGACCCTGAGGAAGTGAAGAAGTCAATGATGTCGTGGAATCCGAACTCCGACGTACTTGCAGCTGCAGTGGCGAGGACAGAGCAAACTACGTAGAGTGAGACGAAGCGCTTCATTCGAAAGCGAGATGGCGTCTCTCAACCGGTTCGACCCGGAGGATGGAAAAGTGAAAATGAATCTGTGAAAGGCCATTTTCAGCATTCGCCGACAGTCTACCGCTTCTATCGTGCAGACGTGTTGCGCTCTACTGCTGCATCCAATTATTCGTGTGCAGGTCTTGTTGTCACGCTTGACCTTCAACTTCAGTAGTGCGTTGGTGTGGCGTAGTGATGAGGCGGGCAGATCACCGAGATAAACGCGTGGGCCTTTCTCACCTCAAAACGTGCAACGCCTACATGGCGAGATTCGCTGCACACCTGCGCACCGGTAGCAAGAGGTGTTTGAGACGAATTGTACGACGACGAATTGCTCCAGTTCCAGCATTTTCCAATATTTTTCTGTGCAGGAAGCGGAGGCTGTCGGCTTGTAAATCGCGTTCTGAAGGTGTAGTAAAGTTGTGTTCGACTACGAAGTATCTCGGAAATCTAGATACAGTACGGCGTTCGTCCTAGATCGCCGCTCGCATCACGACGATGAGTGTGGCTGATCAACATCTGCTTAACCGAAAAAAGGAAATCCTAAACTTCTTCAGGTCCGTTGCTAACGATCGTAACGGAGGTTCACGAAACGCCTTGCTTGAACCTTCCGCAAGAGAGCCAATGTGCAATTCAGAGACTTCATCGGTTTAAAGACTGTATGTCTACCTGAAGCCTCATCGCCTAAAGCGGTACCCAGAAAGTAGGTTAGCCAGCTTCCATGCCAGCACAGGGGCTGTTTCACCTCATCCCAGCAAGCCGATGCGCGTAGCTACCGCTGTAGCTTACATCGGCTAGTTGTTGATCCTCAACGGACGTCATCGTTATAACTTGATGGCTGAAGAGCAGGCGGAGTTGCTGCAAAATGTACCGCGGCGCCAACGATTCCAAAGTTATTCGATCGCGAGTACTCTGTACATTCAACTACGGTGCCAACGCTGCAACGGGTGGCTGGTTTATCTTTTCATTTTTTTTCCCGGTGTCTTCGTTGTTCTCCTGTACCGAAATGATAGTACTGCCTGTCTACTTCCCGCAACAATCAAAAGTCGTCATCATTTCAAGTATAATTTCTTCGGGAAGATCTTCCCCAAAATCTCATTTTCGCCGCCAAAGGCTCCGCAGCGATGCCCCGCGCGAACGAGTTCACGCCGCTGCTCGTCACCGCCGACGACCCTCCGCTCAACGCCCGCCGTCGTCGCAGCGTGTGGCAGTACGCGCTGGCGGGGGCGCTGAGTCTCGGCGTGTTGAGCCTCTTCCAGCAGGAGCAGCCGCAAGATTCCGGTGCCTTGCACATCGCCGTCTCCTTGGACGAGACGCGGCCTCCTAATGACGTCGACGACGTGGCGTTTCTGTCCAGTGTGGAGACCTTCAAGGACCCTTCGGTGGACCCTTGTGCGGACTTCTACGCGTACGCGTGTGGCGGGTGGCTCGAGGCGCACGAAATCCCATTGGACCGTCCAAGTATCGACGCGTCCTTCTACGTCGTCTCGGAGGCCAACAAGGACGCGGTCCAGAAGATCTTGGACCAGAACCCGCCTCAGATCGGCCAGCTGTACCGTTCCTGCCTCCAGGACCAGGAGGTGGACGCTCCCGCGGTGAAATTTGTCGCCCAGCTCGTTGAAAGCGTCCACCAGGCCAATTCCACGGTGGAATTGATGCAGCTGGCGGGGGAAATGGACCAATCTCTAGGGATCAGCACTTTCTTCAGTCTGTCCGTGGGGGCGGACCCGGCGGACCCGACCACAAACGTCCTCCAGTTGGCGCAAGGAGGACTCACGCTCCCGTCGAGGGAGTACTACTTGGAAGAGAGCAAGGTGGACACCTTCGCAGCTCTGTATGTGGATTATGTCCACAAGTTGTTTGCTGTAGGGGGTCTTCCTGACACGCACAATGGGACTGAATATGCTGAGGCCGTGCTGGAAACCGAGACGGCGTTCGCCAACATTTCGTTGCCGAATGCGGCGCTGAGGAACCCGTGGACGACCACCACGGCCTATCCGTTCGCGGAGATTGCCACGAGATACCCGTACTTGATGGCGTACTTGAATGGGATCTACAAGCAGGAGCCGTTCCCGATGCTTCACGCGATTATTGCCACGCCGACGTTCTTCGACGCGCAGAATGAATTGTTGAGCGACAAGACGCTGCTGCCCAAGCTGAAGAACTACTTGAGTTTCCACTTGATCGACTCGTTCGGTGCCATTCTGGGGGAATACTTCCGTCGTGCGAGTCACGAGTTCCATGGGAAGATTCAAGGCGCGGGTGCTCTGCTTCCAAGACAGCAGTTCTGCGTGCGACTGACGACGGCATTCCTCGGAGATGAAGTGGGGAAGTACTACATGCAAGACGTGTTTGGGCCCGACGCAAAAGCTGCGGCACAGGCGTTGGTAGCGGAAATTGAAGAGTCACTGAAGGCATTGCTGCTGACGGAGGCGTGGCTGGATAAAGTCACGTATGATGCAGCCGTGGAGAAGCTGAACAAGGTCAAGAATTATATTGGAGGGCCCGACGATGTGCCACCGCTACCGTTTGAGCTGCAAGCCGATGCGTTCTTCAACAACGTCAAAAGCTTGATGCAGGTAAGCGCTGCTGGTACGATTGAAGCGATTAACAAGCCAGTGAATGAGAAGGCTTGGGATATGTTCCCGTCGACGGTCAATGCTTACTACGACCCGAGCGCGAACAAGATGGTGTTCCCTGCTGCTATCCTGCAGCCGCCGTTCTACAGTGCTGAGCACTTTCCAGCGGCAGCAAACTTCGCTCGTATTGGTATGGTGATGGGACACGAGCTTTCGCACGGCTTCGACGACCAGGGGCGTAATTATGATGGAAACGGGGCTCTCCACTCTTGGTGGACCCCATCGGTTTCTACTGAATTTGCCGAGAAGGCGCAGTGCTTAGCAGCTCAGTACTCCTCGTTCCCGGTGGTCTCTACGGAAGATGGACATGTGCTGGGTACGGTGAACGGTAACCTGACGCTTGGTGAAAACATTGCGGACAACGGTGGTATTCATCTTGCGTACGAAGCGTATCACCTCTGGAAGAGTACTTTTGCACCTTCTCCACCTCCAGAACCAGTTGAAACACCCTCAGCTTCTGAGTCAGTTGACGAGCCATCAGCGCCCAACCTCAATGAAGATATTCCAGCAGTGACCCCAGCTCCCGCACCTGAACTACCTGCTCCGGAGGAACAAACGCCTGCCCCGACGGAGACGGATCCTGCTACTGAGGTTCCGGTAGTGACCCCGGCTCCACCACCAACCGTGCCAACGCCCCCCAATGTGCCTGATGTGCCACCCGTCGTACCTGATGTGCCCGACACACCGTCTCCACCAAATGTGCCTGACATCCCAACGCCACCTGTGCCGACGCCACCGCCTGCAATCGTGCGTCCGCCTCAACCGGAACCAAGTGCTGCCCCCGAAGATACTCCCAAGCACAAGCACAAGAAGGAAAAAGAGGAACCTGCTGAAGAGCCAGAAGACAAGGAGCATGTCGAACGACAGAAGCACCACGAGGGTGAACCTGAAAAAGACAAAAAGTCTGACAAACCCAAGCAAAACGAGGATGAAGACAAGAAGCACAAGCATTCTTCTGACAAGCAGCATGATGGAAAGAAAGAAGAGGAACGAGGGGAGGAGAAGTCCCATGGGGGCAAGCACGGCCATGATAAACGAGATGATAATGAACACAAGTCGAAGAAAGAGCTCGACAAGGGTGGCAAAGATGACAGGAAGGAAGTGCGCCACCGTCATGAAGAGGACTCTGGAACCAAGGCTGAAGACTCGAAGAAGCACAAGAAACGCAGTGGCGACAGCGAAGAAAAGGACGGATCCGAGGGCCGTCGTGGTAAGAAGAGGCACCACCACGAAGACGAAGACAGCGAGCGCGACGAGTCTGAAGGAAAGTACCACCACGAGAAACGAGAAGGAGAGAACGGACGTGACAAACGTGAACGCCGTGAACACGAGAGCAGACACGAGCGGCGTGAAGATCGTCACCGTCGTGACGAAGAAAAGGGCGAGGAGGAAGACATCGATCGTCATGGCGGCAAGCATCACGGTCACAAAGAATATGACGACCGCGGAAAGGAAGAAGAAGACAGTCATGGCAGGCATAGCTACCGCTGGGGTGAAGACGAAGGAGAAAGTGATAAACACAAGCATCACAAACACGGTAAGAAGGAGGAACGGCGTGAAGAGCGCAAGGAGCGCAAGCAGCGAAGGAAAGCAGACGAAGTGTTTGAAGGAAAGCATCACCACCGCTGGGATGAAGGTGGTGACGAGGACCGTGAATCGAGGCACCACGATAAGCATCGCCGTCATGAAGAGCGATGGGAGGATTGCGGTGGTTGCGAACGAGAGAAGCACCACCGATACCGCCACCACAAGCACGAAGAAGACTGGGACGAGGAAGGAAAGCGCCATGGATGTGGCAGGAACGACGATGGCTGCGAGAAGAAGCGACACAGGTGGGAGCTCCTGGAAAGCAAATACCCGTATTCTGGTGGCGACGCGAGAATTCATACGATGATCGACAAACTGGCACGTGCTATCGTTCAGCCCAGCGACCCGGTGGCAGACGACCGCTTGTTCTTCACGGCATTTGCCCAGAATTGGTGCGAGAAGCGCACACCTAGCTATGCCGAGCTGTTGCGAACAATCGACCCTCATTCGCCAGGAAAGTGGCGCGTGAACGGCCCGTTGATGAACTACGACAAGTTTGCCGAGGCGTTCTCGTGCCGCGTTGGGACGCCCATGAACCCGGAGAAGAAGTGCGTCATCTGGTAAAGGGACGTGGCCAAGAAGAGATCGTGACGTGCGTACACCAAGAGAAGGGAAGAAAACAAGAGGCCAGAAGGGTAGCCGACCTAACAAGGAAGAAGAAGAAAGTGTCGAAGCGAACTTGAGCGAGAAAAGTGCTGGGCGATTTTCAGTTCCAACGCTAAAAATGAACGGATGGCCTCCCTCCGCCTGTGTGTATTTTTCGCTGACCACTATTTTTGCAGTGCTCGTTCTCCGGAGGTGTTTGCCTTGTGTCGAGGTTGAAGCCATCTCGCCTTTGGACGAACGAGGTGAGCGATGGATGAGGCAGCACCTTCAAGTGGCAATGGCAAGGATAAGGAGACCGTCAAGGTGGTGGTGCGATGCCGACCGCTTTTCGGCAAGGAGCTCGTCGAAGGTCGAAAGTCCATCGCAACTCTGGATCAAGCGGCAGCGTTGATTTCGCTCAAGTGCCCCGACAACGGCCAGGTCAAGTCCTTCACGTTCGACTCGGTTTACGATGAAAGCACCTCGCAACGACAGTTCTACGACGAGTCTGGTTACCCGCTGGTGGAGTCGATCTTTGACGGCTACAACGGCACGATATTCGCGTACGGACAGACTGGTTGTGGCAAGACGCATACCATGCAGGGAAAAGACTCGCCCCCGGAGCTGCGTGGAGTCATTCCGCTGTCATTCGACCATATTTTCGATACGATCAACGCCGACACGACGAGGGAGTACATGGTTCGAGCGTCGTATCTAGAAATCTACAACGAGGATATTCGCGATCTGCTCAGCGACGACGCCAAGAAGAAATTGGACTTGAAGGAGTCTGCAGATGGCACCGTTTACGTCAAGGAGCTCACGGAAGTCGTGGTGAGGGACGTCCAGTCCATGAACAATGTGATGAACCGAGGGTTCAAGAACCGAACTGTCGGTGCGACTCTCATGGTACGTTGTACGCGGATTGACGTCATTAGGCTGCGGTGGGTTTGCTATTCTTACCATAGACTTGAACCCGCATTGTTAGAACGAAGGATCGTCACGATCGCACTCGATTTTCACGGTCGTTGTGGAAACGAGCGAAACAATCGGAGGCCAAGACCACTTCAAAGCTGGAAAGGTAAGTTTTTTTTTTCTCGATGACTTCTGCTCGTCCCTTGCACCAAACACTTAAGTTGTCTCTGTAGTTGAATTTGGTAGATCTAGCAGGCAGCGAACGTCAAAGCAAAACTGGAGCCACAGGCAACCGTCTTAAGGTGTGGTTCAGCTCTCGGTGTGAGGATGCAATCCGTGTTTTACTTATTGTGCGTTTGTTTCTGTGTACCAGGAAGGTTGTAAGATCAATTTGAGTCTCTCGGCGTTGGGTAACGTTATTTCAGCCCTTGTGGATGGCAAGGGCAAGCACATTCCCTATAGAGACTCGAAGCTTACAAGATTGCTGCAAGATTCCTTGGGTGGTAACACGAAGACGCTCATGGTTGCCGCCGTGAGCCCCGCAGACTACAATTACGACGAGACACTGTCCACTCTTCGCTACGCGAATCGCGCCAAAAACATCAAGAACAAACCGATCGTGAACGAAGACCCGAAAGATGCCAAGCTGCGCGAGTACAAGGAAGAGATCGAGCGGTTGCGGAAGATGCTCGAGTCGCAGTCGCAGTCGCAGTCGCGAGGGACAGAGCTGGGGACGTCGAGTGGCATGGCGACTCCGCGATCTGGAAGTGGAAGTGGATCACGAACGAACGGTATCGCAGAGTTGGCAAAAGAGCGCGAAGAGATCACGAAATACCAGCAGGAAGCTGCCGAGATGCTTGAGCAAGCCAAGCGTATGATGGACGAGGCGAAGGCTTTACAGGCACAGAATCGAGGGCAGTCAGACCCAGCGACCGACGCAGGAGGTGAAGTTGCTGTACAAAAGCGGAAAAGCTCAGGTGTGTTGGGGAACTTGCCCCCTCTCTTGGGTCTCTTTGGCAAGCAAGAAGAGCAAGCGAGTCCGGAACCAGCAGCAGTGGTTAAAGCTGCTGCTGGTGCTTCGCAGGAGGACCCCGTAACGAAGCAAGCGATGCGTGAGGCGGCTCAGATCGACGCACAAGCGAAGGCTATGATGGCGAAAGCGGAAGCAATGATGAAAGAAGCTGAGCAACGAAAAATAGCTAAAAAGGTGGAGGTTGTGGTGAAGGAAGTGATCCCAGACTCGCACGTGAAGGAGCAGGAAGAACTGCGTGAGCTGAACCAATCAATTCTTAACCAGCGCGACCGTATCGGCCAGGAACTAGAGCAGACTCAGGTAGCCATGGAGACGTACATGCGCGAGAAGGAGATGCTACATGCCAAGCTCAAGAAGATCGAAAGCCACATTCTTGGTGGCGCCTCAGGTTCATCTTCGACGCGTGGGTCGGCTGTAAGTGGCCACGATGCAGACTCGGAGGTGGCCTTGTTAAAGCAGCAGGTGGAGTACCGCCGTGCGCAGATCAAGTTGCGGGAGAAGGCCAAGAAACAAGCGAAGAACGAGGCAATCCGTCGAGCTCTTGAATTGGAGAAGCAGCAGGTCGAAGTAGAGCTGAAAACAGCTCAGGAAGCTGCCCAGGCGAGTTTGGCGGCGGCACGCAAGAAGGAGGCCAAGTACAAGGCCAAGCTGGAGGCAACTCGCCAAGAAATCGCCGACCTCAACAGCGAGTTTGAACGGGAGCGTGAGAATATGTTGGATACGATCCGAGAGCAGACGAAGGAGGCAAAGTTGCTGGAACAACTCGTGGAGCTCTTTTTGCCGCAAAACGAACTCGTGAAGGTTTGGGAACGCGCGGTTTGGAGCGAAGAGCGAGAGGAATGGAACCTACCGAAGCTTAAACCGCGCAGTGACTTTCACACGATCAAGCTCCCCACTCTACCACTAGGAGGGGGAGGAGGCAGCGCTGGCATTGAATCGGGAGGTGCTGAGGTGGTGTCCGACGATGACGAGAATGGTCGACAAGGAACTGCAGGGACTGCCACTGTGCGCTCATTGGGGTCATCGTCGAGTGCCAAGAGGAGGAAGGGCAGCGTCTCTCGACAATCCTCTCAAGGAGGGCACGCAGGTGCTATCACCCCTTATGACAACGAAGGTCTTGGGGCAACACACACGCCAGCTACATCTGCTCGACTCCCGAGCGCAATTCACACTGGCAGACCCGATGGGAAAGCTGCCAGCTTGGTCGCGAGGGGCATGAGTCCGCACAACAGTTCGAATGGTAGCAAGGAGCGACGGAAGCACAAAGACAAAGACAAGGACAAGAGCTCTGGTCCATTGGTATCACCGTATCCACGGCAGCCGCAAGAAGACCAAGAGCCCCAACTTGCCAGCGCGTACGAAGCCCCGGGTGCGAGTCACTACTTCCCAGCAGAGGACGATCTGCTCACACCGCTGTCGGGTGAGTATCAGCCACGCGATCGATTGCAGTCGCGTCAGGGATCGAGACAAGACTCGCGACAGGAGAAGAGCAGACGAAGTGGCAGCACCGGTGGAAATGCTAGAGGGGGGCTTGGTCAGCTAGATCACACGCCCCCACCGATCGTAGCTGCCGCGGAGAAAACTCGGTCTTCGAGTCGAGGAGATAGCGGGAGTCGGCAGGGCAACCATCGCCATCACCGCCATCGAAAGGAGCGACAACAAGAAGAGGAAGCTGGTGCAGGTGCAGGTAACGACGAACCGGTCGAGGCTGGAGAGGGTGCGCTAGCTCCAATCACGAAGAAGAAGAGCAGCAAACACTCGAAGAAGAAAAAGGAGCGTCGTGACAGGGGCGAACTTCCTGCAGACAACGATGAGGACGCGTCACCGCCGGTGGACTCGATGAACGACCACTATTCGTCACTGCGTCGACCATCGTTTCGATCTCTAGACGATCTCCTATAGAAGAAGACAACCAATATTGAAGAAAAAAAAAGTAACCCTTCTCGAGCAAAAACTTGCAACAAGAAGAAAAGATTATCGCTATTGCCTAATTGTTTCAACTTGATGGCCATCAACGCCTCGCTTTTCGCTGCGAAGCTGGTACCATTGCGCCTGCTTGCTGCCTCATCTTCTTCTGCGCTTGGAAGAATGCTAACGAGTCGGGGTCCTGCGCCCTGACGCGCTCTACCTCCATCTGGTCGAACTTTTCACCGTCGTCCAGCTTGTCGTCCTTGCTAAACGCAGGCCGTGAGAACGCGTCTAAAGCACCGCCGCCAGGGTTCTTACTCAGAGCGTGGGCGTGTCCCTCCTCGTCGTACCAGTCCTCGAATTCGCGCACAAGCCGTCGACGGAGGAGCTCAACACTGCGCACAGAAAATTCCAGCTCGGCCTTGGTGTCCTTGAGGTCTCCGAAAAGAGACCGGTAGTCTCGTTTCGCCTCGCGCTCGGCTGTCATGAGGATGAACTCTTCTTCATCCACGACCTCGTCACGCTCTTGTGTAGCTCCCCCCTTGCGATTTCCAGCGCCGCCCTCGATGTTTCCTCGCTGGTTACGCTTTTCCTCAAGTTGTGCACGCACGGTGTCAATTTGCGTCTTCGCAGCGTTCACGCGGCGCGTAACCTGCTTAACTCGCTGCTTAGCGTCGAACAGCTTGTCCTTCTCCGTCTGCATATTTTGATGCAGTTTCCTTCCCGGTCCTGCCGATCGGTAGAACTGGAACGCGTCGCTTTTCGCGTGCGTCTCGGCATCTTGGGACAACGCTGCGCCTTCACCAGTTCCAGCTCCGCCTTTGCTAGAGCTGTAGAGTCCTCCTTCATCGTCACCTCGATCATCTTCATTGTTGTCAGGGACACCGAGGGGTTCCGTACCATTGGGTGAGCGCGTGGCCGATGGGCTTCGCTGTCCAGAAGCGGTCGGGTTGGATCCACCTGCAGCTCTTCCTGCCCCACGATAGTTTTTATTCTTCCCAGTGTCCATTGTCGAGGGCCTTGCTGCCCCCGGTACTAAACCAAGTGGGAACCCGACGGCGCCAGGTTCTTCATCACCCACGAACTCTTCACCATTGGGACCGTGCGTTGCATGCACGCGTAGATCATCTCGTGATCCAGTCGAAGTCTGCGTCCTTGAGGCAGTAGATCCGGCAGACCCGGACCTTGTTGAAGCTTTGGAGTTCCCTGCCCCACCAAGAGAGCTCGATCTGTTGAGTCCGGACCCAGCGCCACCCAAGGGGTCGAGCCCCGAGCTTCTGAAGAGTAGTTTGAACTGACGGAAGAGCTCACGGATTTCGTGAACACTTGTTAGTCGCAGTGCTTCATCTTCCATCTCTTGGGTCGGCGCGTCGATGTAGCGGTGCACCATCTGCAGTAGCTGCTGCTTCTGCTCAGGTGTGTGCTCATCGTACACCACCGCTGTACGCTCCACCAGCGCGTCGTGCATTACCAACTCGTGCTTTAGCTCGCGAATTTGCCGTTCGTACTTGCGTAGCAGCAGAGCGGGGTCGGTTTCCACGATAGTAGACACCTCGTTCTGCACTCGCATCATTCGTTGCGCCAGCTTGAGCGTCGAAATGGTTTCTTCCAGGTGACGCCCCTCCCCCCAAATGCACGCGAACATGAGCGTGTTGGAGTTGCCCCCCAGCGAGTCTTTGAGTACGTTCGTGAGCTTCGTCTGGCGGTACGGAATGTGACGCGGCTCCTTGGAGCCCAGCGCCACGATGCACTGCTCCAGGAAGCTCAAGCTCTGGTTGATGTACATGGATTCCTTCTTGATAGTCGACAACGTCGAGCCCGCCTTGGAAGTGGACGACGTCTTCGTAGGACTATTGCTACCCGTTTGCTCTCCGTCGAGCGTCTTCTTCAGTCGCTCGCTACCAGCAAGATCCACGAGGTGCAGTTTGCTCAGCGTGACGCGCTCAATTCCCCCCGCGCGCGATTTCTGAGCAACGTGGAACGTAAGCACACAGTGCGAACGGTTCGAGCGCTTGTTGAGTTGATGCTCGGCCACTGTGCGCTGCAGCTCCCCGTTGAAAAGCTGGTCCAGCGCCTCCTGCTCGCTGCGAACGTCCACCTGCGTGAGTCCGCGCACGTACGTCCCACGCGCGTCCTCCACCACCACGAGTTCTCCATTGGCACCGCCCGCGCCACTGCTATGACGATCCCCGTGCTGTCCTTCGAGCAGGTCGTAGATGCGGTCGTTGTAGATCTCCATGTACGACACGCGGACCGTATACTGCAGCTCGATGCGGCTCTCCACCTCCTCGAACAGCTGCGCAATGGCTCGCGGAGCGATGCCTCGGTGCTGGTAGTTGCGCGTGTCGCCCAGCATCGTGAAGCTCTTGCCCGCCCCCGTCTGTCCGTAGGCCAGGATGGTGCCGTTCACGCCGTCCACCACTGCGCCGTGCACGATGTCGCGCGCGATGGCCTCATACACGCGGTCTTGGCCGGCATTGTGCAGCACCTGGTGGAACTTGAACTGCCAGCAGTCCTTGCGGTTGGACGGCCCCGCGTCCGTCTTGGGCGGCGAGAAGCCGCCTGACGCTGCTGCGACCGCCGCCGCGCCGCTGAAGACGGTGATCGTGCTGTCGTCCGGGTCGATCTGCAGCTGGTGCGTGGCGAAGCTCGCCGTCGGCCGCGTGCGGATGATCACCTTGACGCCGTTGCGGCCCATTGCTGCAGCAAGAGTGGTGCAGGCTATAAGGACTCGGTACGTTTTCAAGTGGTTGGGCAACCAGGGCAACTTCAACTATCAATAGCCACCCGATGTAGCTATATCGCCTTCCACAGGGCTTGTGTCGTTTCGGTAGTCGCGTGTTCACCGGTATACCGATTTGCGACATGCTTGTCAATAGGTTTTGAGCCGGTATACTGTCCGCGATATGTCGGTAGCCAGTTTATCCCTCTCAAACATGATCACAATGCAACGCAATGGGTGCCGACACTGTAACTTGCGGCGATGGTGCTGCGTCTGCTGCTGCTGCTCGTCGCTCTGTGCGCGGCATGCGGCGCCTCCAGCCACAGCCCGGAGCTGCTCAAAGCGCTGGGCGGTAACGTGCCCGCCATGGAGCTGGTGAGCGTGTCCCCGTTGTCCCCGGCCGCCGCCAAGACGCGCGTCCTGTGCTGGGTCAACACGTACCACGCCAACCACGACAAGCGGCTGCGCGCCATCAAGAAGACGTGGGGCAGCAAGTGCGACAAGCTGCTGTTCATGAGTGACGTGGAGGACCTGAGCGTCCCCACGGTGCGGATCGTGGCCCCCCCGCTGCACGAGATGCTGTGGCAGAAGCACCGGGAGATCGTGCGGCTCCTGGTCCGCGAGTACAGCGAGGGCCGCTTCGACTGGGTCTTCAAGTGCGACGACGACACGTTCTTGATCATGGAGAATCTCAAATCGTACCTCAACTCGCCCGAGATCCGCGCGATCCCGGACAAGGAGCCGACACTTTTGGGGCACCGAATGACGCTCCAGTGGTGGGAGATGCAGCGGCTCTTTGAACCTTTTGAAGAGCACGACCCTGACCACGTGGCGGCAATGCTCAAGGTGAAGCAAGAGACGAGGGGAGATGGGGGGCTGCTGTATACTCCTGGAGGGGGAGGGTACGCCATGAATTGGGCCTATCTGGAGAAACTGGAGGCGGCGTTCGACGAGCCCTTCTGCTTGCCGCATGACGTCGTGCCGGATGACTGGGCCATTTCGTTCTGCATGCGGCACTTGGGGGTGACCCCGCTGGATACGAGGGACGGAGAGAAGAGGGAGAGGTTCCATCAGTACGACCCGAACGACCTGTACACGAGGCCTTATGACGAGGAGGCCTACGACCACAAGATCTTCTCGTCGATTTACCACGAGAACAACTGGTTTTCGGACCACTATGGCATTGGATGGCAGACCGGGAAGAATTGCTGCGCCCCGGATTCCATCAGCTTTCACTACGTCAAGCCACCGCTGATGGAGCTGTTTTACGAGTATTATTACGGCGAAGATACCTCCACGAAGACGTAGGTACAAATTAAGCGTGCCAACATCCGCCAAGACATCAAAGAGACGATGCTCGCTGTCTGCATAGAAGAAAGATTTGGCTATCACGTAATAGGTTTCGTCGTCATTCTAGCTACAACTGTATGAATTACACCCGAGCACAATCTCGACAGCGCCGAAGTTGGAGCGCAGGTAGAGACTCCCGAAAGCCAAGCAGTTGTTGGTTGCTGGGTCGCAGTTGATACTGCCATGCTTCTCGAGCCCATCGACTGAGTCCTGTAAATGTACGTTCCAACGAGAAAATATTTAGCCTCAATGAGAATACGGATGTCGAATTCGTAGATGGCTCACCGCAGCCTCAACAATGACGTCGCTGGAATAGTTAGTTTGTCGAACGGACATGGTGCCGGACTCGGACCTCATGTAGTACATGCCAGTAAACGTCTCGGACTGTGTGCAACAGAGACTATTAGTTATGGAAGCAACGTGGTAGTAGCAACACAGCCCAACCCGCACATTTAACTGCACGGATATTTTCCCCGAGGCAGACTCGACGTGAACGGTGCCGCTTGCAGTGATTTCTTCGAGATCGATGTCCCCTGATACTGTAGTGACTTCCAACCTGCCCATGAAGGCCGAGTTTCCCTGAATAAATAGCCACAGACGTAGTGGTCATACACCTGCGCAGACGGAAGTACATGAAGCATTCGCAAGAAACCTTACCTCGATCATTAACTCTTTGCCATAGATGTCACCTGTTCCGCTTTTCAGGGTGACCCAGTTCGCCTGTATGTCGCCCACTGAAATTGATGCCGAGGAGCTCTTGGCTTCAATGTGACTCCTGCCAGTGTTGACAGAGCTGTGGTAAAACACCACGTTAGCTCCGAAAGTGCGCTAATGCGGCTATGATAACACGTTTTACCTGTGAACGTTGGAGAGCACCAAGCTGCTTGCTCCAGTCTCGACTTGTAGGTCACATTGAGAGAGTACCACATTTGATAAACTGACGAGGCCAAGAGCCGAGTACACGCTGGCCGGTGATTCTGCTGCCGGAGCGTTGCTCGCGTCGATTGTCAGACCGTCAACACTAATGTCACCCGAAATGGACTCAAGGAGTAGTTCGTCCCCCTGAACCTCTATGTTTGAGCAAAGGACACTGGACTGCATGGTCGTGACGCTAAGTCCTTGTAGTGTCATCGTATCTGATGCATTCACCACCACGGATGTGTTGCTGTTCACGACAAGCCTTTGAAGTGTGTCTTTCGGCAGCTCAACTTCCATCATGGATCGCTACGTAGCATCGTCATGTGAGCACACACAAAACAGACCATTAATGCCTAGATGCTACACACCTGGCACGATACGTCCAGCCACAGGAACTCAGTCGCATCCATCGGCGAAACATCGATACGAATTGTGTCATTCTTGACCACCTTGTTGTACATACTCGATGCCGCGACAGATCCACCCTATGCACGAGCCCCGAAGCGTTACCTCCGTTAGATGTATCACACATATGTGAGAACACTAGCAGGGACGTACATTGGAGGAATAAAAGCTGATGTCCACACTGCCTGTTGCAGAGCTTCCAGGTGAAACGACGATTTCTCCACGGGAAAACGAGTTCTGCACGTGAAGGGTGTCTGTCGAGGCTTCTATGCTCGAGTTAACAAGCGCAAAACTAGCCGACGCGATCCGACTGCCGATGGTGCTGCGCTTAGCGACGAAAACCACATTGGCGCACATGACTGCAAGGATAAACGCGACTGCCAGCATAATAAGCACAATGACTATCCGCATGCCAATGCGTTGTCGCCTTGTTGAGGACTCAAAGTGCTTAACCCACTGTAGATAAATCACACATCAAGAGCGAAACACAATCAGTGGGCTAGCAAAGCAATACTCCCAGCAGCCAAAGCGCCTAACCTGCTGGAGGAATGAAAACGGGGAATCTGTCGAAGGAACGCTGGCATTGGGATCAATTGGATCAAGACCCACTGCAGTCTGCTGGAGGTCTTTCATACTTCGTTTCGCCCGGGCAAGTTGTTGCTTCCAAGATGACGCATGGCGCATGAGTGTTAAGCTCATGGCCGCTTCAGATAGGACGAATAACCCTGCAAGTAGTCCCACATAAGCAACGGTATTCAAGTTGGATCGCATGACTGCCGCGAACCGATCACGATCGTACGCCACTTGTGATGTCGGAGGTAACAGAATGCGAATGCTTTCCCAATTGTCGAGGATATTCTCCTCAACAAAGCTGCGGCCAGCAAAGCAAGTGATGGATAGCACGATAGAGCACGACCCAATAAGCGCCGATAGCAAGTAGCAAATCGAAAGTAGACGACGATACTCGAAGTTGCCACCAACAAATGCAAGGAGAGCCACCATCAGCAGCAGGACCCCGCAAACAAAAATCGCAAGTCCAGCGTACGGTGCTGAAACGAGAGTTCCGGTGTCGACGACGTAGTTGCCACCGAGAATGAGAAAGAGAGACAACGGGAACATGACCACGCTGAAAACCTGCACATTTGAGTTTCACGTAAGCTCCAGCGAGTCTTCGCGACGAGAGAATAACCAAGCAACGTACCTGCAAAAAGGCTACTGCAGCACGTCGTTCACCCACCAACCGGCGTAGGTACAAACTAAAGCACAGGTGAGCGACAGCATTCACGATAAGGACGCCAGCAGCAAACTGCAGAATTTTCTTGGTGTCGCCCAGAAGCTGCTCAGCAAGCGAAATTAACAAAACTTAGCTAAACCGTTCATTACGCAATGCACGGAAGTGACAAAGGCCAACCTTTTCTCGATTCTCGACGTCGCGCAGCACTCGTGACTTGTCGAGAAATGCTGCGACCTCTAGCTCAACATCTGAGGTGAACAAAATGCACAAGCCTCCGAGCACTGCAAAGCCAAAGCACGATCCGGTGGCAACCATAAAGCTGGCAACAACCGCTGGAGTCGATCTGCATACTCCCTACCACGAATGGTTAGTGCTGTTCGTGAAAAAAAAATGTTGTAGTAAACGTGAGGACTCACCAGAATTCCAGAAAGAATACTCGCGATTCCAACAAGGCAGTTCAGAAGCAGGGTCGTCCGATGAAGAGAAGCTAACGCGTACAGTGCGAAGAGCGCAGCAGTACTCACAAGCTCGAGCAGAAGGAGTAAAGCGCTGCTGCATCTCGTCGTGCACGTAAACGCTGGCGGAGCCAGCAAATCGCGAGACATTGGCGTTCTACGCGATATTCCCGCGTGGAAATGCTCCCCCGAGCGCGACTGGAGCAGCAGCACGTTGCTCTACGGGCTTAAAAATGAGAATGATGCAGTTGTGGTGTCATGTCCATGCGTTTCACTCCACTAACGCTGACACGGGATTATTTTGGTTTTTGTGCGCAGTCGCACCACTCGTGCTGCAGCTTCAATCCAGTCCGTACAGTCCAGCGAGAGCTCGTTGCTATCCAACATGACGGATTGGTACATGGAGAACCTGTCCATGCTCGCGGTGGTGCTAGGGTGCAGCCCGGTGGTGTTCCTATCGGCCTTCATAGTCATCAGCATGCGAGTGCGACGGAAGTTCGTCGGCACGGCAGCCGATAACCGCAAGACGTCGGACACGCCAGAAGTGGCGCTGATCAAGGCGCACACGCGACTGGTGCGTCTCCTCTCGGTCCTCGGCCTCCTCCTCCAAGCTGCGCTGGTCGTCAGCATCACGAGCCTCCCGTCCACCAGCTCGACCTACTCGCTCGCGCTCATGCGACCGGTGGTCAACCTTTGTGTCTTCCTGCTCGGGTTCATGACCAACACGCACGCAGCTTTCCGCCTCGCGTACTTGCTGCTGCTCGGCCACATGGTCGTGCTCGACACCGTGGCCGAGGTGTCGTTCGCCATGGTCATCAGCTGTATGCAGATGCAAGGTTTGCAATGCGGCGACAGTACTCGGTCCCTCTCGCTACACGAACTCAACTCGCTCAAGCGGCGGGAACTCGTCAGCCTCTTCCTGAGCCCTTGGGTAGCTCTCGAGACGGCCTACCTCTGCGTCGCCATCGGCTTCTGCTCGTCCCGGTACTCGGCGCGGAAGCTCTCGCTCTCCCGCCCCACCTTCAACCTACGCGCCGCACTGCTCGCCCACTTCCCCGTCCACCCGCACCAACACTCCGTCTCGTTAATACCCAAACGCCGTTAACAAGTTGATATCCATGGAAACCTATATATTAACTTCACGCATACATACATATAGTAGTGCAATTACTAAGTATCATATTTTGCATTGACTCAGTACTATTATAGCTAGGTCACTTTGATGGCACACCACTGGGGCTGTCAGGGATATATTTCAGGCGTTTTTGTTTTTGCCGCTCCTCGCCGGCAAAAAGGACCTCCTTTCCAAGGAGCAGCTGGTCTGCGTCAGCAGAAGTAGAGCACCGGAAAGGAGGCAACACTTGTTGAGTGTAAGATAAAACGGAAAATCTGCTGCTCAAATGTTTTTGAAGGAGGGGGTGAAATCATGGGGGTCCAAACCTGTCCAATGCTTGCGGTTTAACATCTGTGTGCGGAGCACGCGGTGTTAACCGAGGACCAAGCAATGCCGTTCTACCAAGCGGAGGCGAAGCTTGCGAGCCGCAGAGGGCTAAGGGTTCTGTCACCAGCGAGCACAGCGAGCCACCAGGGTTTCTTGGGACCGCGCGGAGCGCGTAGCATGGCGGTATGTTGAAGCCCATGCCATCCGTCCTCACTTTTTACCATAACATTTCGATAAAGTACGAATATCTAAAAACATAATTTAATCACATGTCCGTCAAACCTAACCCGGTTAGAAAACAAGGCAGCATCGCCAGGCAAGATAAATGCATAGATTGACATATTACTTCCTGAGGGCAAAATTAAAAAAATATTCCACCGGGCCGCAAGCGCATTCGTGGCTTTCGAAAGATGAGGCCGTGTTCGACTTGTTTGGCTCGAACCAACTCCTTTGCAAAATACGCATTTATGGGAGGTTGAAGCAGCTGGTTAACTAAAAACATTGCTCCCCAGCCTGAAAAAGCTCTTTGTTTTTTTGCGTTCGAGTTAGGTCGAAAGAGCTATTTCGACTCAACACAGCTGCAAACCAGCAATTTCAACCCAAGTCGAACACGGCCTGAAATACCTCTGTTTGTAAGGCGTTTACAAACGCTCTGAGTGACTTCATAGACTGGTGGTAACAAGTGGTTTGTAGGATTTCGAGTTTTGCCCTTTTGAAAATATTTTTCAATTTGGAAGTTTCCCTTTAACATTTTATGTTTTGGGCACATATTATAGGACAGTTTTTGGGTACATCAACCAATCGCCTTTTTTTTACTTTAAAAAGTTACCGTTATATACCGCTATTTATTTAAAAATAATAACGGATTTATAACGGTAACTTTCGGTAAAACACAAATCGCAGGCAATTACGTACTTTAATTAAGGGAATAATTATCTCTCTTTTTTCACTTAATCCTGTCCTATTATGTTTTGCTGCAATTTGTCGGAGTACGCTGCTGCTACCAAAATTAGGATCTAAATTCGGTACAATTTGGTACTTTTTGGT
>LGTU01000662.1:0-20565 GCA_001314425.1 Phytophthora pluvialis | reverse complement strand
GAAACGGATTCAAACCTGGTTTGAACGGGAATTTTGGTTTGGTTTGAACGGGGCCTGGTTTGGTTTGGTTTGTTCAGGGCGTGCGAAATCCACACTTAGTCTATGGATAGAGATGCCATCTTCCGGACAGTATCTGTAGAACTTTTCCGATTTTTAATTGCGCAAATACCCAGTCCTGACAGCTGCGAGCAGTCGTGCGACCAAGGTGAGTGAGTCATTTGTTGCACTTTACCACCTTGAAGTGATCTTGCCAACTGTTAACTACGCAGGCCGTTCAGAGTTCAGAGTGATCTGCTTCGGCCTTCCTGACCGGGTGGCTTGCGTTAGCATCCGCAGTGACAAGAGACAACGTTCTTGATCCTGGGATTCCAGCCCTGGTCATTCTCAATTTGGCCCGCTCTCTCTCAAGTTCCAACTCGATCAATTGCGAACAGCAAAATGCCGTCCCTGGGTACTGTCGCTTCTTCTCTCAGTTTGGCGCTGCTGGCTGTCTCGACCGCCCACGCAACGACGACAAGCAAGTGGGTGGAGACCAACCCAGCTGATGCGGACGAGAACTTGTTCTTTACAGCGTTGGGGGACCTGAACAGCTACAATCGCGATATTACCGAGTTTACCTGCGCCAAAAACATCGAGAGTCTGAACAAGAAGGTTCCTTCGAGTGGAAGTCCAAGTACAACTTCATCGTGAACGGCTGCCTCGTGAGGAGCGAGTACGCGGGTCGCTGCTCCGACTCTTATTTCTACCCAGAGTGTGGTAACTTTGATGTGCTCATTTTCTCTGAACCAAAGACGAAGACGCTGCAGGTGAAATCTATCAAGTTTCACAAAGTGAAATCAAGGCCTTCGAAGGAATAACTGTACCATGAGTCGGAGCTACTCTTCTGTCATGTGCTCCTCTTGGTGGGATTTAGGCGGTCTTGTAAGCAAAATACAAGGAGGTTGTTGGGGATTGAAGGTCAGCGTTGTGCGTAACAGTGATTATCAACGCGCTGATGGCATTAAACCGAACGAGAAAGAAAATAGTGGTACCATGCAGGTGAATTGCAGGAAAGGTATCGTGCCTTCATTTCCAAATTGTCGGTCTCCCAGCAATAAGCCGCGCATCACGCCCTCCGTGGTCTACTTGCTACACTTCTCGTCACTTTGAAGATCTCAGCGGCTCAAACAGAAACCGTCGGAGAGTGACGGATGCACAGCCTACATACAAATACAACATAGCCTCCATCAATTCCGACACCCCCACCTCGATCCTGCATCATGATGGATACGAAACCGAACTCAAAACGCGAATAAAGAGTGGGGCTCAGCACTCTGAAAAATCTACGATTTCAAAGTTGATGGCTGCCCCAAGGAGGAAATGAAGTTTTGTGCAGACATCGAATTTGGATGTCACAACATCGTCGTTTACTCGCAGCCAGAGACAGGTTTCTCCGCGTCGATGAGGATCACGAGTAGTAGGTAGCGACTTCAATTGGCAAACCTGATCAATTTATCCTATGATAGGATAGCTCCTTTGCACTACACCTTTGCCCGGCCATGTTGGGAATACTTTCAAGCAAAGTGAACAAGCAAAATTCGTATGCGCAAATATCAAATCAAATCACGAATCAAAGCGAGATTACTTTCATTCAAAGTGAACAGACTTGAAGGCAGGCAACACTGATGATCACTATTTCCCGTAGATCATGTCATTCATATCCTCAGCAACATTGACGGCATCACGGGCATGCGGCTCCATTTTGGTAACGACCATGGGTGTGATATGCTTGATGCTTGCGTGGGCTGCTATCTCCAACAAACGCGCCGTGCGCTCCTTAATGTTAAGGATGTTACCAGTGCTGTCGGTCATGTTGCTACGATCGCAAATTTATTCACGGTCCAACGCGAGATGATCCTTGATGTGAGACTTCAACACAGAGAAGCAACCCTCAATGGGGTTGTACACCGGGGAGTAGGGAGCTAGACGCAACAGCACCAGGTCGTCGTGCGGGGTCACGCGTTCCTCAGTCTGGCGGTGCGCAGGAGCGTTGTCTAGGACGACGACAATCTTCTTCGCCGCGTAGTGTTCGTGAAAAAACGCGGATGCCTTCACAGTGCGGTATATGTCGTCGATAAACGCTGCATTCTGCTCCATACGAAGGCTTCCTCTCTCCAGTCGGTAGAGGACGATGCCCATGGCGGAGTTCACAGCGCACTGAATTTGCAAGTTGCCGCCTTTCGAAGGCGGCAACACGACGGTCGCGCGCTCGCCCTTCTTGGCGCGGCCCCGACCACGCTTGCAGTAAACATTGAAGTTCGTTTCGTCGACATATACGATGCAGTCGCCTTCGCTTTGATGCGACTTGAGGCTACTCGCAAACGTTTGCCGCTTGGTCTTGTTTGTCGCGTTGTTGCACGTCATAGCCTCGACGCGCGTCTGCTTGACGGTGTACAGCATGCCTAATAGGTGGCGGCTAATGGCTGACGCTGAAATCTGTACGCTCATGTCCAAGATGAGCATGCGCCGCATCGTCTCCAGCGTGTAAGTACAGTTGTCATTAAGGTAAGTCTCAAGCTGGTCCTTCACCTCCTGTGTCACCTTCACTACGCTGTTACGGGCACCGCCACGGGGAAGATTGTCGACGCGGCCGCTGTCCGCGATGCGGTACGCCAGTGAGCGGGAAATGCCGTTGTTGGCCACAACAGCAAGCCACCGGCGCGGTGGGAGTCGAGGACGCGGCGCTTCTCAGCAGGCGAGTGCTTGGGGGGCGAGGCTTGGAAGGGCATCTACGGCCGAGAGAGCAAGCTTAGGACTGACAGTCTGTAGCTCGATCAAGACAGCGCACTCGTTTGGGCGCGAGCGCGGCAAAGTTTGGCGGGAGCGCGCCAACACAAGTCGTCGACATCGCGACCTTTCTCGTGTCACAGTAATCTCGCTTTGATTCGTGATTTGATTTGATATTTGCGCTTACGAATTTTGCTTGTTCACTTTGCTTGAAAGTTTTCCCAACATGGCCGAGCAAAGGTGTACAACCATTGTAAGCACTAAGATCGACCCTGGAGGCGAATCTGCAGCCGATATGCGTTCAACTTGTGCTTTGTGCGCAGGTTTGAGGAAGGAAGCATTGTTAGCTACTTTTCATTATTATTATTATGGCCGTGCCAGCACGACTTCCACGAATGCTTGAAGTAATATACTGAAGTATATAAATCTTCACAAGTTTAGATGACACGATCCTGCCGTTTCAAGCAAAAAGATCTGTTCTATTAAAATTATCGTATGTCGGACCCTTATTATCGTGTCAGTTAGTTCATTGAAAATCTTCACGAATTTCTCATACGTTTTGTTGATTGTGGCTTCGTTTCCTGGTCTTTACGAAATTTATGGTTGTTCCTGCCACGGCATTTATCAATAAAGGCCGGAAGTGAATATGAGCGCATCGTTCACGGTAACGAAGAATCACGATCGGAGTCGAACGTTTACCCAGCGTTGTGCCATTTCACGATCAGGCTTGGCTCTAGTGAGGTTGTGCACTCATCGGATGTAGTCTAACACAACGAACACGAATCTAGTAAAGTTGTGTTAGGTGAACTTAACGTTTGGAAGCTATTGGTATCAATTGACATACTGCATCAAGGTGGGTTTTAGTGAACCAGTCTTTGGCTTCGCGAAGATGAAAGTGTTCATGTTAACCTCATTCGAACACAAACATATCGTGCAGTTAGTGCCCACTGGGCGGAGATTTGTTGGAAGTCGGTGGAGTTGCCTGGGTGTTCACACTTTCAGTCATCTCGGAGTAGCATTCTGCCTTCCACACATCCGAGTTATTAGCACTTGCACTGAAAACGGTACAACATACTAAGAAATGTTTCAACCTTACGGCGTGAGTTGGTTGATCAATATATTCCGCCCAGAGGCCTCGGCGTTTATAAAGTAGGTGGTCTGGGGTGTATTTTTTTCCGAGGAGTTTACTCCGCCGGCGTGATGGCCGTCACTTCGAGCGTGTTGGTCCACGGCTGGGAGAAGACGACGATGTCGTAGCTGGAGTAGTTGCAGTTACGGTCGTTGCAAGCGCCAAGTTCTTCGTCCGAGTCCACGGCGCAGCCCGCCACCTGGAACTTGTAGTTGGTGCCAGCCACCGTCTGCGTCTCGAGGCTCTCAATAGCAATGAGGCAGATCCTCGTGGTCACAACCTCGTCGTATGCGCTGGCGTTGCTTGCCGCCTGAGTGAGGATCTCAATGTCGTCGCTGGTGGCGTTCTTCGGTGAGTAGCCGCCTAGAATCGTCGCTCCCTGGGCAGTGGAGGCAGCCAGCGCCAAGCCGGCGAGGAGAGCCACGGAGCGGGTGAAAGCCATGACGATGGACGAAGGTCGGACCTGGGTGAAAGGTGGTCGATCTAAGCTGCTGGAGCTTGGCTTGGCCGATGCGGTCTCAAGCGTTCGAGTTGCGAAGTGAGAACTTCGCTGCCCCACTGAATTTTCGCGTGCTCGACACGCGCAGAGCCTCGGCCGCCCATCTTCTCCATGCCTTCATTTCTGTCTGCCGATCCTATCGTGGCTCTCGGCTTTCGGCGCCATCACATCAAGCGCCGTCCAACGTTGTGCGATCGTCCTTGACACGCTACTGAACCAGGATATGTTGATGTTTGTATACTTGCGCGGCTGTCCACAGCTGGTACCACAGCAACGGGAGCTGAAGTCCCAGCTCTTCATTGAAGAGCTTTCAACGGCCGGAGCTAATGCTACTGCTCCAAGCAAGGGCAAGACGGCCGGCTACATATTATATAGTTCTTGATGGAGATTCGGCTCTGTCTTGCAGGCGGCGTGGGCTAGCGACATATATTTGTTGTGTAGGTTGCAGGACAAATAGTACCTACAGCCGGACGAGTCTCCTCTGCATTGGTGCAGCTGTCGGTGCACACTGAGACTGTAGGTGTTCGCCGTTTTCAGTGGCGTCTCGACATCTTAGGGCGAGTCTGCTGGCGGCCCTGGGTGGACGCTAGATGTCGATGAGGAAAGGAGAGGCTGCGTACGGCGCTGGATACTACGAGGGGCGGCCTCGTTGAAGCAGAAGACCCACCGACTGGTAGCTGGTAATCTCCGGCTTCTGCAGAGGACGAGGCTATCAGGCGAACGCCCACAGCAAATTTCGTTCTGGTCCACAAAGGCGCGAGTCTTCGAGGGTGCGCTCTATTCCTTCCATCATGTCCGTCAACTTGAGCAATCTCTACCTTCTGCTGCAACCACGTAGACGACTTTACCAAGATATTACCCGCTTTATCCGACATGTGTCGAGCGAACATCAGCGCTCCGCTTTTTCCTGTTCGTGTCCTGAAGGTGACCACCAACGTATCGAGATTAACTGCGGGGTGACACGGCTTCACCACCTTTGCCATTTTGCCATTTGCATTCCTCACCGCGGTTGCCAACGATCATGACGCTGACTCGGTACTTCTCGACATCTTTCGTTGCCAATGCTGCAACGCTCGCGGGTTTGCTGCTGCCTGGAGCAACGGGTACGCCATTCGCGAACAACCCGGTGACCACCGTCTCCAGTGCTACGTCGCTTTCGCACGCCAGTCCCGCCTTCGGTGGTATTGCTCCTGGCACGGACACGAGCGTTCTCACGTACGAGGTGCACGAATACAAGGTCACCACGTTCCACAGCTCCAACAGCAGCTCCACGACAACTACGACCAACAACGGTGGCAAGACGAGTACAGTCAGTACTTCCAAGAGCTCCGCTTCGACCAAGCAGTCGACTGTGTTCAAGAGCTCGGTGGTTGCCAATGGGTCCGTGCTGGGCGCCGTGCACGAACGCACGCTGGAAGAAACCAGCTCCGACATCCAGAAGCTGGAGAGCCACTTTGGCACGTCCTTGGAGCTCAACGTGAAAAACTTGGCTCCGGATGCGGCGTACTACGTCATGCCGTGGCCCAGCAGCTACTGGGCGATCTACCTCGACGGTATCAACTACCGTTGGAAATCCGC
Source organism: Phytophthora pluvialis (assembly GCA_001314425.1). Lineage (NCBI taxonomy): Eukaryota > Oomycota > Peronosporomycetes > Peronosporales > Peronosporaceae > Phytophthora > Phytophthora pluvialis. The sequence goes on along the minus strand of LGTU01000662.1, from coordinate 14,593 downwards.
GAGCGAGCCCAGCGCGACGGAGAAGTACGCCAGCGCCTTTGGCCTGGATCCCGACGCCCTAATGACGAATGTCTCCAAGTCCTCCGGTGTTGAGTCGATGGCTGCGTCTAGCTCTTCGTGCTGGACGAACTGGGACTGTGCTAGCAAGGGCGACGGCAGCGTCTGTGCTCGACGTGATGGGGAGTCTCAAGGCTACTGCATTCCAACCTGGTACGGGATTTGCCACGCTTGGGCCCCAGCAGCACTGCTCGAACCTGAACCGAACTGCGCAGTCGAATACAATGGCATCACCTTCCAACCGATGGATATCAAGGCTTTGGTGTCCGAAATCTACGATGGAGCAAACATCGCGACGGTCTTCACGGGTGCAAGATTCTATGGCCCCGAAAGCGACGACAGCACTGACGAGTATGGCCGCTACACGGATTCCTCGCGTCGTGATCTTGGCCCAGGATTCATGCACGTCGCGCTTGCTAACATCATCGGTCGCTTCAACGCTTCTGTGGTCATGGACGTCACAGCCGGCGCCGAGGTCTGGAACCAGCCCATTTACAGCTACAAGGTGCTCACTCAAACGGAAATGACACCTAGCGATGCTGCCAACCAGTACTTCCAAGTGTCGACGTACCCGTTCAACAACGAGGCCCGGCGCATCATGTACGTGGAGACGAGCGTGTTCTGGATGGTTGAAACTTTTGAAGATGGCGGGCTTGTGAGTTCCGGTCGTGCCTCGACCTATGAGACCAGCAAGACCTACAAGTACCTGCTCGAGCTGGACAACGACTACAAGGTTCTCGGAGGTGAGTGGGTGGGTGAGTCTCAATCGGACCACCCCGATTTCCTCTGGCTCCCGAAGGCCCGCCCGGACCTGAGCCTCGTCACGGAAGTGGGGCTCAGTTACCAGAACGTCCGGACGCTCCTCGACATGGCCACCAATTGTGCGTAGAGCGGATGCTACTTGGATCCTTGTCGTGACGAGCTATCTGTTGGTTGTTGTGTTCAAATCACATGCGTACGTCTATTCATGCATCCCTTTCACCTCTCTTGTTCGGCTCGCCAATTCTTTCGCAAGACTGCAACTTAGCAGCATTTCTTCTTCTTCTTTCCGCTGTGGTGCGAGGCTCTGTATGCCTCCTCCAGCTCGTCATCACGGTCGCAGCTCTTCTTCTTCCTCTTGTGCGAGCTAGACGATGAAGACTTGAGACTGCTGGGTTCCTTGTTGTACATAACGTATTTGTCTTTCTGGTTAAGCTCCGTGGCCAACGCAGCCAGCTCCGGGTTGTGAGTCTCAAGCTTCTTCAGCCACTTGACCGCCATGCGCTTACGGCCGCTGCGAGTCTTACGCCACACGGCGGGGAAGTTCTGCGAGCTGCAAAAGTTCTGCGTGACTGCTACCGTGTCGTCCACGTTGAACACGGCGTGCCACCAGCCTCCGGGGATAAACACCGTCTCGCCAGGGTTCTGCATGAACTCGATGCACTGCAGAGTCTCCGGCGAGTTTGCCCGCTTCAGACGCGGCAGCAGGTCCATAAAATAATTGACGGCCTCGTCATCCTCTTCTCCACGCACGTGCTTCTTGCCGTTCACGAGGTTCTTGGGCACATGCGGCGGGAAGAGCACCCAGCGCTTGCGCCCGACAATCAACGTGTTCCACGCACTCGTGCCAAGCGGGTCCAGATGCAGCGTGGTGCCTGAGCGCTTGGGTCCAACCAGGAACCAGCGGTACGGCGGCCGCCTGTCCTCGCCAACCAACGAGAACAGATCCTCCGGGAAATACTTCGGCACCTTGTAGTCGTCAAGCAGCGGCTTGGTATCCTTGTGGTCATCAAAAGTGCTGTCGAAGATGTACAACGGACTATCATCCGTCTGGTGGTTTAAGTACGTCATGAAGACCTTGAACTTCATTCGAATAGACTTGCCGTAGTCGTCCTCGCCGCACTTGAGCTCCACGCGCTTGTAATCCTTACGCAGCCGCTTGAGCGGCCAGTGCTTCAGGGCACCCCATCCTTCGGCCTCCGGGACACCGTCAATGACCACAGGCATTGCGGGGCGCTCGTACTCGTCAATGAAGCGCTTCACACTCAGTTCGCTGCAGTGTTCGCGCTTGATGGGGTTGGACTCGTCCAGCGGCAAGTCGCACACATTCGAGCTGGCGAAACCCTCCCGATTCCAAGCCTCCGGGTCGATATCTAGCACCACAACGAATGCGCAGCGACAACGGGTAAGTTCTGATCAAACGCAAGCGGTCTCGAGTCGTTCAACGGTTTGGAAAAGGCGCCCTACCGGATCGGTGCTTCCTCTTGGCGTTGGAGACTGCGCGCTCGACCTTCGGGGGGTAAACGGGAGCGGGGACAGGCGGGAAGCGTGGGCCACTCGCCGTGGCGGGTAGCGCTGAGTCGTCACTGTCGGACGAGGACGAAGACGTCGAGGAAGAGGAAGAGGACGAGTCTGAAGAATCCGACGACGACGACGTGATGGACGGCGAGCGCCGGAACTTTTTCTTGCTGTGCTTGGCCATGGAGGGGGATGTTCGCGAGTATCGGATACTTGTATGGATTACGGCAGTGAGTGGCGCGGCTCGGAGCAGCAGCAGAGGCAGAGGACGCGGCGACTGCAGTCCCGTATGTCCGGTGACTCAGAAATGAGCCACACCAGAGCCACACAAACTGAAGCGCGTGTCGCTAGCACTGACATCTCTATATAAGCACAACCCGTCGTCACCTCCCTGTACAATAACATATCGACTACTCCCTTGAGAGGCATACATTTCCCAAGTCATCTTGGCGATATCCATGGACTACTCGGTGGCGACGCAGACGTACGTCAAGCTGGCGCTGCACGCGGCCAAGCGCCCCGCGAACGCCGTGTGCGGGCTGCTGCTGGGCCAGGAGCAGGGCCAGGGCTTCTCCATCTCGGACGCCGTGCCGCTTTTCCACCACGAGGCGCCGCTGGGCCCGCTGCTGGAGGTGGCGTGCGCCATGGTGGACGCGCACTGCCAGAAGAGTCAAAAGTTGCAGATCGTGGGCTTCTACTATGCCGGAAGCGGGTACTCGCCGTCTGAGTCCGGCAACGGACTCAGCCACTTCGCCGAGAAGGTGGCAGACAGAGTCGAGGCCAACTGCTCGCGCGCCTGCGTCCTGGTGGTACGTTGATCTATTTATAGCGGGGCTATTTAAAGAACAACTTGACTTGACGGTTGTATGTGCCCTGTCTATTTATAGCTGGACGGCCAGCAGCTTGGCAACGAGGCCAAGACGGGGCTGCAGTTCCTGCTCAAGGACGTCAAGCGCGGCTGGACCAAGGTGGACAAGCGGCTCAAGGTGGCGGACGGCGCGGCCAAGACGCTGACCCAGGGCCTCCAGCAGAACGTGCAGAAGGACGTCGTGGACTTCGAGGAGCACCTGGAGGACGTGAGCAAGGACTGGCGGAACCCGCACGTGGTGGAGCTGCTCAAGCTCAACGTATAGGGCGGCGATGCAGACGCAGGAGACTCAGATTCATTCAACAAGGAGCAGCTAGTCGGTCTACGTACAACGCTGTGCTATTTGCTGCTGTCTATAGGAGCGCCTCTGCAAATCGGCGCGACGTCTGGACGTACACCTCGTGCTGCAGGTCGGTGACGTTCTTGCTCTTGCTCTTGCGCTGCACAGGCGACGAAGCGAGAGATCGGAGGTAGTTGGCGAGCAGCAAGCGAGCGTTCTCCACGTCCCAGAGCAGCGGGTGGGCGTGACGCAGCGCGCACGTTAAACGACCGGCAACAGCAAACTCACCCTGCGTCACCAACGCACACACGACGTAGTCGCCGCTGGACGTCCAGAGACCGGGGTTTCTGCTGGAATCTTGCAGTAGGAAGGCCACAATGGACGAGTGAAGGCCATGCTGCAAGAGCACTGCAACGTCGAAGCGCAGAAGCGCAAGCTCCATGGCCGTAGACCATCTCCGAGATCCTTGCGGGAATTGTTGTACAACTGACAAAGCGCGATCCACGTACTTCTCTCGCAGCCCGTCGAATGGGCACATGAGAAGCAGCTGAATGGCCAGGTCGAGGTTGTTGGCCTCCCAATGGACCAAGATCACCGCTTCAGTGACTTCTTCCTCCCTGCTGAGCTCCGCGTACGCGTGCGTCGTGTACCAACTCAATAGGCGAGCACCCCACACGCCCCGCGCAAAGAGGGCTGACCAGCACGTTGCGTCTTCCTCGTTCGGAGGCGACGCCTGCCTCTCCATCGCGGTGCCCACTTGAAACTGCGCCTGGACGCGAGCTTGTAGTGCACAATGTTGCTCGTTTTGCCATGCCGAGGCACTGCGCTGCGCAGCCCCTTCAGAGCCGCTACGTAAATCATCATGGCGCACTAACAAGTTGCTCAACGCCACCGTTGCCATCTCCGCAAACTGCAACGCCTTCGGGTTATCATCGCCAGCGCAGACTTCTATGAAGGCTAACAGCTCTTCAAATACGGCAGCAAAGTGGTCCAAGATGTCGCGGCTTGGGACGTCAAAAATGCGTTGAGCTTCTGGGCTATCATCCAGTTTTTGCTTGGCCAGTAGCGCAGACCACACAGCTTTAACGTGCAGTCCGAAATACCACTTGGCCGCATCCACATTTGCACTGTCACGAGTTACCAGCACGTGGCTCAGGACTCCAGCTTCTGCCCACTCCCGTTGTTCTTCCCGGAAAGCGATTAATTGTTCCCACTGAGATAGCGCTGCTTCACGCACCGCCAGCACGATGCTTGTATTCTGGCCGTCATTTTCGTCGGCCGGAGTCTGCATCTCTTCAAGTCGGCTCAGCCCGATCTCCTTAAGTAGCATAGATGGTGACTGCGACAGCATCGTTACAACACGCTCATATACTGCGCGTGAGCTAGACTTGTCATCGCGAGGGCTGCAGGTAGCTTCAAGGTAGGATCCAAGCTCAGTCATTTGGCTGCTGTTGGGGGCGCTGGAACCTGTAACCCACGTCCACACGAACTGTTCCACCCATGGAATAGTCTCCATCGCCCCACCTTCAACAGAATCCATGCACCGCCGGACTACAAGGACCGCTGCATTCTGGTAACACTGCGTAATTGCATTCACCGCGACTTCGCCACTGGCCTTGCTTCCTCCAGCACGCAGTGTCAGCTCCATAACGAGACTTGCGAGGTCCACGGAGGCTACCCGCTGACAAAGCTCCATTAAAACGGTGTTGTGAAGAGCTTCCTCGTTGGCAGTCTGCTGGAGCGAGTCCATCGCAAACCAGGCTTTTAGGCTTGATACCAGCGAAGGCGCAGCATTTGCCTTGGTCTCACCTGCGGCCAACGTCAATCTACCCTGCTCAATCTCGCTCAGCACCAGACAGCACACGTTCTCTGTCAGCTCACGCTCGAGGTAGTGCAATTCCTGCTCTTTCCGCTTGAACTGTGACGGGTCCCATGATACAGACGATGACGAAGACGTGGACGACGCCGACGAAACGTTCGACTGTGGACCAGAACTTTGCCACGAATTGTACTTCGTTTGGAAGAGCGTGAGCGTATCTGCCACAAGTTCCACGCGCTTCTGAGGTGTCAACAGCGAACCAAAGTGCTGCAGGCCACTCAGTGACTGTCCGTAGAACTCCTCGTCAAGGTTCAAATGCGCCACCAACTCTGGTTGCGACTTGCCACTTGAGCCATCCAGGAACAAGTAATGGAACAGCATCAAGTGCTCATTCGAGAGTACCGAGAGGTACGGCACACACGACTCGTATGCGTAGACGGCCAAGTCCGCAGACAGCGCACCCGTACCGTTGCCAGTAGCTCCATGCTCCCTCCAAATTCCTGTAAGCAGGTCGTTGATGTAGATTATGACCATGGAACTAGGAGTCACACGATGCAACTTGCGCAAGATCTTGGTGACAAACTTGATGGTTTTGCCTGTCAAAAGGGGCCGCACAGCTTCAACAGCTGCCTCTCGATTGGCTGTCATTGCTTGAGGATCCATGCGTGAGGATGCCAAAGGCGTCAGCAGTTCGGTAGTGGTGGATGCAGCACCGATGAGCTTGAGATCAACCGACTCCACGTCGTCAAGCGAGTCCCCGATGTCTTTTAGCTTCTTCAAGCACATAAACAGCAGAGTGATACGATCGGTTGAAGGTTTGGGCAGAGGGAAGAGAGATCGCTCTTGGGGTGACGCCGACTCTGTGGACTCCTGGTAAAGTCTCTTCGAGCATTCCAGGACCATACGCAACACCAGCAAGACGCCAACATGATCCGTTCCATCGATCGCATCGTACACGCTTGGCTCTCCTGCTGTCGCTCTTTTCAGCAAAAAGTCTCCAAATGAAATCGGTCGTTGCAGAGCTTCCTCCAGGATGTCAACCTGTTCAATTGCGAAAGCCTGATCCAGTTGTTCGTGACGACCCATCCGACTGCTATCTGATGGAACGAGGAGCGCGTGTTTGATGTACGCCAGTACGCAGTCATACTCATCGATACCGTACTTGCTCGCAAACTGCCTTGAAAGCTGAAAGTGCTCTTTTTTCGTTGCCAGCAGCATAATTTTCTCATTCCGGTAGCGTTCATCTCGCGAAAAGCGCTCCAAATCTAACTCAGTGTTGAAGAATGTGCTCATTTGCTCCAGTTCTTGTGACTTTTTCTGCGAGACCAGCCGTTCCTGGCATCGCTGAGCCAGCTTCACGTACATCTCGTACCGCTGTTCCGACACCAACAACTGGGGTTCCTCGGCTGCAGTAGTCACGTCGCCCAGAGCTGCATTTTGTGCTTGGCTGGAAGAGCTGACAGCCCTACGTGCTGTGTCGTAAGATGAAGACAACGTCTCGAGACGCTTTCTGCGAGCTAGCAAAGCCTCCGTACCACTTTCGGTTGTGTTTTCCTTTGCTTGGGCCGCTTGGAATAAAAAGAAGTGATGCAAGCGGCGGACCACGGCCCCACTCGTCTGCACTGTGTCGGTGGATGAGGCATCGAACGAATCCGATTCTGACTGCTCGGTGAAAGCTGAAGAGAAAACATCGCCTGCACAAAATTCTGCGAAGATGTTGTCGTCGATGCAGTGGTCGCCCCACAGCATCAAGTAGCTAAACCCCAGTTCCAAGTACTGCTGCCAGTCCTCAGATTCACTTGAAGTTGAGGCCAACGCCACAGCCTCTTCCACACAAAGTTGAACCATTTGCTGGAGGAACGTCGATACAGACTCACCGTTGGCTTGACTTTCGGCGTCAACATCATTGCTCAGCATCGCCTGGGTGAGTTGGAACCCACGCTGAAGCAGCCGTAACAGAAATTGGCGATCATTTTTCTCTTCGTGCAGCAAGTCAACAACCATCTTCAACTCATTTAGAAGCACAGCTTCAGCACTGCTGGTGGTTTTACCTCCAGCAAGTCGTCGTTGCTCCAAGCCGCTATCTGATAAGCCAAGCTCAACCATTAAGGACTGGATAGCTTCGATCTTCTCGAGCCAGGACAGCACCAAGTCTGTCACTTGATGTGCGAAGAGATCCGAGGAAGATACATTGTCTGCACGAAATAGTGCGGAGCACAGCTTGCGTTTCTTACCCCATGACCCAAAGGACGATGCCGATACAAGATCGAGCACCAGTGAAACCAAGTGCAGAAGCGTCATTTTGTCCCCACTACTGTTGTGGTTGGCTACGATTGTGTCCACATCAGCCGGAATCCCGTCGATAACTTGCATTGTCAAGTCGTACGCAACATCGTAATCCATGCAGTAGAGGGCTGCGTAAGCACCTTTCATCCGAATTTCCAGCTTCTGAGAGTCAACACGCAGCAACTTGGCAAGATACATGACAGCTTCCAGAGGTTCATTCCATAAATCAGCAGCAGCTTCACTTTCAGCATGGTGCTGCGCTAGCCATTCCTTTGCTCGCACAGACGGCTTGTAGTTGCTTGGGTTACTCACAAATACTTGGCAGACAGCATCGAGTCGGGTGTTTTCCTTCTCTTCTTCTTCCTCTGCCTGGTTGGCCCGGAGTTGCGATGGGGCCATTTTTACTGCTCCATACGTCAATAAGTCTAGCAGCTCGCAAGCCTGTGCCCTATCTGTCTCCAACATCAGCATCTCTTCGTAGTGCTGCTTCGCTCCAGCAACTGCCCGGTCTCCTTCACCCCATAACGGTAGTGAAAGCAACTGTTTAACGATACCGATGCAACCCAAAGCAGCTTCATGGGCAGTATTGGCACTCGCGTCCTCCGAGTATCCGGTAACAGAGTCTAATTTCGCTTGAATCGCCAAGAACAACTCGCCTAGCACATGATCAACTGCCTCAACATCAGAGGCGATCCAGTGGTTCACCAGATTTTGAGCGGCATCAATGTAGGCACGATCAGGAGCGAGAAGATGCTTCAAAATCACGTCCAGGATCATTTCTTGGCTCAGTCGCTCACCAAACGCATGCTCTTTCAGCTTGACTGCATCCTGTAGAACATCGAGCCACTGACTTCCATCGCCATTTTCTTCGTCATCGGAATATTCACCAGGCAAAGCAAACTCACACATCTGCTCGAGCAAACCATGTGGTCCAACACTGGTGTCACCGCCCTCTCCAACATCACTACTTGCCAACATCCGATACTTCAGGCCGCTAGGCGAGGAAACAACGCCGTACTTGCTAAGCACGTCCATAGTCACCATTAGATCTTCCATCTCGTCCACAGCTACCTGTAATTGAGCAATATCTGGAGGATCATTCTCCTTTCGAACAGGTAGCGACTGGAAAATTGCCCAGAGCTGTTCCACTAGCGCGAGATGGCGCTGCATATAAACATCATCATCCACGCCGGGCACCTTGTCGCCAATGATATCAGACGCGTCAACCGAGTAAACGACATCAAGCGCGGTCTCAATGAGCCGCGCGTTACTCTGGATCCACCGGTTGGCAAAGCTGATCGACGGGTTACTCCGTTGGATCAACTGTGCTACAAGCGTTAGACTTGCCAATGAAGACTTGGATGAAATAGTCTGTGCCAGCCATGAGAGCAGGTCATCCAGAGCATACACACGGTCTCGGCGCTGAGAAACAAACACCGCATCCAAGCGATCGATGATAGGAGCAACGTCTTCCGCAAGTTCCTTTTCGTTTATCCCAACAACAATCAGAGCTTGATCTTGCATCGAGAGTGCAGACCATTCACCCAGTGGCAGCAAGCAGCAGGCCGACAAATGCAGCGGATACACGCACTTGTATAAGCGCTCGGTGTGCAGAAAAAAATCCTCTAGCGGCTTCTTGGCTTCTGGGGAAGACCATCCACTTAGGCACTTGATTGCCATTTTGCTCAGTTCGTATGCAAACGCAAGCTGGCCGTAGCGTGTGTCCAGCTCCAGAACTCTCCTTGAAAACCATTGGCCATATGCTGAATTGCGCTCTTCGCGTTGCACATTTGAAAACTCTTCAAACGCCGACAGTTCTTCGTCAGTAAGGTCCTGGAGTCGATTCTCTGGGAGAAGAGTAATTGGCGTAGCCAAGTCGTTATCATCGCCATCTACCACAGGGAGATCGTCTGATCTACTCAGTGTGCAGAACTGACCATCGTCTTCTATCTGCGTAGCAATTGCTGGGAGCAGCTGGGCGTATGTCGATGGTGACACAGAGGGTGTGACCAGATCAAGAATATCTAACCAGCGAGGGAGCAAATTCCATCCATGGCGATGGAACAAAACCGTGAGCGCGCCGACTCGGCCTTCTCGGGCAAACTGCTTCGCTATGGACAAGACAGATGACGATCTGAACAGCGCATAGGTTGCTCCGTCAAAGAGCTGACCGCCTGCCACCGACGTGGTCGATACACCTTCTTCTTCACACAAAATCAGTCGCATTGTTTCCAGACGGTACAAGTATCGCTGGAGGTCCACTTTTTCCTGTGGGATCTCTGTGGCGACATCGTTGCCGTCGTTCAGGCTTACCCACGCATCCCATGCAAGATCAAGAATCTTCTTCATGCTGGCACTCGTATCGTCGGCAATCAGATTCAAGCATTCGCTGAGCACCCATTGCTTGTCCGATATCACTCGTAAGTGGCCCAATGCCTCCACAAATTCGTCACGTTTTCCACGTTGAAAAGCCCCTCGTGGACGTGTAGGCAAAAATACAAGATTCCGACGTTCCGGGTCGAACGACGCTGGTACATCGTCAATCTCTTCGTTCAATCGAGCAGCCTGTTTTCGGTAATCTATCCAAATACGGCGGTGGATATCGTCAGCATTAATGGAATTCCCACGCATTTCATAAAGCGCAACCGTCGTAAGAGCGTCCTCAAACTTCTGTGCATTCACGAGCAGCTCGATAAATGGCTCCACTGCCAAGCTCTGAACCTGGTTTGCAACCCAAACATCCTCGGTCATGACAATCTCGCATGCAGTAAACGCGGCGCTGTGCTTATCACTCGATGAGACTCCATTTTCAGCGAGAGCGAGAGTTCGAACGCCGCCAGTAGCTGCACCCATTGCAGGTCTGTAGTGCTTCGCGGGGGTAATCACGAGGCGACCAGACGACCCCGAGGGAAACAGACTCTCGTTATCGCTGTCACTGCTGGCTGGTCCTGATGCAGCACCTTCCTCGGTGTGAGCAATAAACCTTGAATAGACGACGCTGTCGTTGGTGAGCATTAGTGCCATCAAGTCGGACGTGAGCCAGACAACCAGCTTAATGGTGGCACCCTGGATGTTGACAGACACGTCCTCTACCGTTTGCCACGTCAGCACATCCGCACAGGCGTCAATTTGGCGGATAGCAACCCGTCCGAGGTCATCCACCATGCTCACAAAATTGCCGTCGGGCGCCAGCGCCAAGTGATGAATAGAGCCTCGCGTCACTCGGATCTCCGTCGTTTCACCCCCTACCATCATTTTCAACGGAGCAAACAGGGTGCTCTTGACACTTGTCAGAAGGCCACCGCTCTCCTCTGCTACGGTTGAAACAACGCCAGTATCGTCCTCGTCCTCGTCACCCAAGTCCTGCTTCTTGCCCTTCACGACCATCGTGAAATCCAGCAGCTCGCCGACGTCTTTGTTGTCCTTGTCACCCGCAACCTTCCATACACTCAGCGACGACGCCTGCATCTCCACCAGATCCGCACTGGGGTCTCTCACCCCTCCGCTCACCACGAGAGTGGCGCTCTCTGGGTCGTAGCACGCCGCCGTGACGTCCGCGTGCCACTCCGTGAGCTTCTTCACCACCCTCATCGTAAACAGCCCCGCCGTGTCTTTTGACGCCGAGGGGTCCATTGCAATCAGCGCCAATTTGGCCAGTTGCACGCTCACACTGAGCCAAACGCCGTCCGCGGACAGCACGAACACTTTGCTCCCGCTCTGCGTCGGGAAGAACGCGTTCACGATGCCAGTTGCGGGATTCCAATGCTTTGCCGCCAGGTACACGGCTGGATCTACACGGAGCAGAAGTGGAGGCCCCGCTACGGCTCCAGAAGCCGCAGTAGCAGTCAGCCACTCGGGGCGGGCGAATATCCACATGACGGCTTCGGATTCGCCCTCCGCGCGCAGAATTCGGCCGCTGACGACGAGAAACTTGAGGTCCGGACTCCACGCAAGCGTCCAGTTGCCGTCGTCCCTCTCGGAGGCCTTGGTGTCGTCTGCTTCTGGCAGTAGATCGACCAGTTCGGGCTTCTCCGCGCTGTCGCCCTCGTCCGTCTTGAACACGCCCAAACGCACGCAATTCCGCTCCGTTCGCGACCGGAACAGCACCGCCAGATGCGCCGCAGACGCAGTCGAAGCTTTGACCTCGAAGTCGGCAGGAAGCGAAGCCACGGGGGCCCGCGCGAGCTCGCGAGCCGCCAGCAGCAGCGGCTCCGTCGCCATCGTCGCCAACGTGTCAAACTGGGATCAAGTTTATGCTTATCCGGATTTGGGTCTGCCGGATAATACGATCTATTTCATCAGATCTGACTCCTTTCTCATCAGATCTGAGACTAGGTGTGTTACGACGCAGATACGCAACGCCTTATCCATCATCAGGAGTGAAGGGAGGGCAGCAATGGCGACCAAGGCGGCGCGCAAGCCGCTCATGAGCTTCCTGCGTCTGCGGGCGCCCATCCAGGAGCAGCTCAAGGTCGAGGAGGCGCTTTTCCGCGCGGACTCGCAGCGCAACTGGTTCATCTACAACGACGAGCACTCGCCGGCGACTATCGTCATGGGCATCTCGGGCAAACCGGAGCTGCTGCTGCACCAGGACGCCGTCAAGCGGTGCGCTGCAATGATCTGCTGCTGTCACACTGTATGGAGGCTGACTTACAAGGTGGTTGTTATCGTTGCTGTTGTTGCTGCTGACAGGGACGGCATTCCGGTGCTCAAGCGCTTCAGCGGCGGCGGCACCGTCATCGTGGACCACAACACGGTCTTCACCACCTTCATCTGCAAGCAGGAGGACTTCCCGCAGGTCAGACCCTACCCGCGCGAGATCATGGCGTGGTCACAGGGCTTCTTCTCGCCCTTCTTCTCGCGCGTCTGCAACGAAGACCTGGTACGACAATCACGCTTGATAGTTTGGACGACGTTCTAATGGTGAAGTTGCTGCTGTTCGTTGGTGTTTGGGTGCCGTGCTGCAGAAGTTCTCGCTGCGGGAGGACGACTACGTGTTCAACGACCGCAAGTTCGGCGGCAACGCGCAGAGCCTGTCCAAGGGCCGCTGGCTGCACCACACCTCGTTCCTGTGGGACTTCGACCCCAAGAACATGGAGTACCTGACTAACCCGGCGCGCCAGCCGAAGTACCGCCAGCAGCGCAGCCATCTCGAGTTCCTGTGCCCGCTGAAGGACGTACTGAAGGAGGAATGTGCCAACCGCGAGAGGTTCGAGAGCGAGCTCCACGCGGAGCTGGCGCACAACTTCGAGGTCGAGGATGTCGCGCTGGAGGACATCAAGCCGATCCTGGAGAAGGAGCACCGGAAGTCCACGCGCTTCCTGGAGCTGTAGAGACCCGAGTGGCAAGAGAGAGCATTGTAGAGCCCTGTCACTAGAAACGAAGTATGCATCGTCATCAAAAGATGTAGTCATATGAATCCAAAAAGTGGTAAGCACAACATTTCTTGCTGGACGGCCAAGGACACCTCAAGCCTCTCAGAGCTTGCAAGTTAGTTGTCGGACGAGATGAGGCCTAAATAATCATCCTTGATGGTTCCGATAGCGTTCTACAACAGCAGCAGCAGCAACAATAACAAGACACACAGACAGTCAGCCAGCCAGTCAAATCCAACCTCAGCTCTGCCACATTGCACTCACGATCTCAGTCACGTCGACGCTGACGCCCATGATCTTGAGCCGCACGCCGCAGCCCTTGCGGATCTCGACCTCGCGGTCGTCCGAGATCCACGCGTTGCTCTCGTGGTCGTAGCCGTTGTTGAGGTCCGTGGGCATGGCGTGCCGGGACACGAAGACCTGCAGGGGGCCCACGTCCGCGAAGAAGCCGAGCTGGTTCACGACTGTGACTACGGCGTCCAGCACCTGGTTCTTGAAGGGGCGGAAGAGGATGGCGCGGTAGCGGATGTTGAAGCACACGAAGCCCGAGTTGTCCTGGATCACGCCCTTGCCGATGTCCTCGTCGCGCACCTCCGTGACCGTGATGACGTAGCCGTACTTGCCCATGGACGTGCCCTCCACCTCCTCGATCAGGCGCAGGCGGATGATGTCGTGCAGCTTGGGCCCGAAGTGCATCGGGTGCAGCAGCAGGTCGCGCGAGAGCTGCTTCAGGAAAAACATGGCGGCCACGACACAAGCAGCAATGAGCTCGTTTGGAGCTGCTGGGGCAATGTGTGGACCACATGAAATAGCAGCGGGACTTGGAGACAGCTTGTTCAAAAATCGCTGTAGGTTATCCGGTGTGTCTTGCTCTTCCTTGTCTCGGCCGAGCATTTTGACTGCAACTTGCTGTCCTTGGTACCCCACCTAGTACCTAAGGTGGGTTGTTAAATCATCACCTTCTAGAATTGCCTCCTCTCGCTAGTAGCGAGTCGATCCAGCCCTGATCTATCGCCACCCGACCCAGCAGTGGCCACCCGACCCAGCAGTGGACATTTAGTCTGCAGTTCTCGATGCGGCTCCTTCAGTCATACTAGTAACGAACGATTGTTCCTCGGCTGGGCGACGTCCCCACCAGAAAATCAGCGACTACCAGCGCGATAACCACAATCATCTCGTTGGAGTGGCCTAGAAGTCTCCCAACGATCTCTGTGTGTTTATGAAGTTTATGGATCTCATACCGTGCGCGCCAAATCATTAGGATCCCCCATTTTGGGGCATACATTTTTCAATATCTCGGCTTGTAGGGCGAGTTGAGAGTTGCTGTTTAGATATGTTGCTCTTAGTATGCAGGGCAAGCCGCTACTTGTGCTAACACCTACGATTACAACGCCCTTGGCAGGCCTGGCATACAAACTGTCGGTTTCAGCATGAGCGACAAATTAAACTACCACCCCTTTTTCTGACAAAATGAACACATTTTATGCCACCATACAAACTTCTTTATTAAAATTAGTACTTAGTGATGAACTGATGAATGGCGGAAACTTGTTGTTGCTAGCTGGCTGCTGCTTCTTGCTGCTGCCGGGAGCCTTTCATTTTCAAATGGGCCGAGGCAAGGCCCTCTCCGA
>LGTU01000661.1:0-20617 GCA_001314425.1 Phytophthora pluvialis | reverse complement strand
ATGATGGTGCCGTCCGAGACTTTTAGCAGGACACAGGACCGGTTGCAAAACGGTCTTCCGTGGCGGGACAAGCCCCAGTATTTTTGACAACCCGATCGCTGCTGCCGCTCGAGTGCTCTGGTGAACCCGCGGCCGTGCGCGGTGTGCTTCTGGTTGGCCAGCGGAGGAACAGGAAATGCGCGGATACCTTCTTGCGGGTTTTCTGCCGACCAAGTGACGTTGCACGGGGTGGCGCTCCGTGTAATCCGCGCTGATTGCTCGGCAAATTGCCGGCGACAATCATTCCCTGTGCGTGAAGGTCGCAGCGTGAGACCGGTGCTGGTGCTAGTGCTGGTTATCTGTTGGTCATGTCTTCCATCATGGTCAGGCTGGACTGCTTGTCGTGCAGACACACGAACTTCAGCATCAATCAACCCTCGCTGTAGCTGCAGCTAAGCATATAGTGTATCGAGCCTGCAGCGCTAGCACCACGTTTAACATGCAAAGATCGAGCAGCATCATGGCCTCGACTCGGATCGAGTAACATATGTGTCGATGCGGCTCGTCAATCGTTATGCACCAATACAGCTAAGCAGCTTAGCACTGTTGGGGACGTGTAGTACATATAGTACCGTGCCCCTGTTGTCATTAGATAGTCTTCAACGATTTGTCCAATGTGAAATCAGTGAATGGCTCGACCCTGATTTAGCGCGCTATGCGCCAGCGGCGCCACCCGTCCGTCAAGATCTCCATTTCGCTTCTTGCCCCAGCGAACAGACGTCGAAGCTGTCCGACCATGCCGCTACCTGCAATCTACGGCGCCGTGTACACGACGGCCTCCAGCTCAGCGCCGGCCGGGAAGATCGACAGCGGCAAGAAAGCCATGCGCCACCTGGAGAACCTGCCGCTGCTCGTGGCCTCCGATTCCCTCGAGTCCATGTCTACTGAGGGCAAGTGGCTCCCGCGCTTCATGCGCCGCGCGGTTGTGCGCAGCGTCGCCAACCGCATCGCCGGCCTCATCCTGGTGGGTACGTCGGCCTTCCTGGTCAGCTGCATCGCCACGCTGGTCAAGGACGACGCGTTCAAGCTGCCGGCCGTAGAGACGATGTTTTGGCGCTCGCTCGTGTCGTGGCTGCTTACCCTCGTAGGTTATTGAAGTGGATACGCATCGCTTTCGTATGGGGTACCATTTAACCTTTTGTTTGTTCTCTATCAGGCTGCCATCGCGACCACCGGCACTAAGATGCGCGTGAAGAAGGAGTTCCATCGCCCACTCGCACTTCGATGTGTGACGGGCTGCATTGCCATGACTCTAACAATTATAGTGCTAGAGAACCTGGCGGTGTCGAACGCCACCGCAATTACATACTTCAGTCCGCTACTCGCATTCGCAATGGTAAGTTCACCAACTCTGCGTCTAGCACCTAGCCAATCTTCTCACCCGTTTTGCACAATAGGCTGCCTTCTTCCTAAAGGAGAAGCCCGGGGTTTTCACGGTAGCCTGCTCTGTGCTGTGTGTCGCCGGCGCCGTGCTAATCGTGCGACCTGCCTTCCTCTTCGGCAAGAACGGGTCGACCGACGCCAAGTGGTACCACCGCTCCATGACAAGCTTCGTGACGTCTTATCTATTTGGTGAGTCGTTGGCTATGGGGTGCGCCGTTGTGGTGCTCTTCATGCAGGCCGGCGTCTATGTGTCACTGCGCAGCCTGCAGAAGGTGCCGTACCTCGTCGTGATGCACTACTTCCTGCTTTCGACGACGGTCGTGTCGCTGGCGGCAATGCTAGGCGTGCAGCACGGCAAATTCAAGGTGGGGGCGTCTCTGGGGACGTGGGGCGCCATCGCGGGCACGGGCGCGCTGGCCTTTGCGGAGCAGCTCTTCCTCACGCGTGCGTTCCAGTTCGACGGTGCCGGCGTACTGGCCGCCACACGGCTTCTGCACGTCGGCTTCGAGTTTGCGTGGTCCGTTGTCCTTTTGGGCGCTGCGTTGAATCCATGGAGCGCCGGCGGCGCTGGTGCCACTGCCGCTGGAGTGCTCTTCCTGGGGCTGCGCCGAGTGCACACCCACTGGGCGGCCAGGCGCAGCATGAGGAGAATGGGGGTGCAAGCGTCGTCCAACATTTTTTTGCAAAACTTGTAAATACACACCAGTCCTTGTCCAAAATCGAAATAGGCTTGTGATGTCCATAATTTTCAGACCCCCCAACTCAAAATCGATCAAGGAATGGAGACCGCCGCGCCTTCCTCCAAGCGACCACGCGAGCTTGTGCCAGACAAGAGTGCGTATCTGCACTACTCCCGAAGCCGCCGTGAGGCTCTAGCGGCGGCGCATCCATCATGGTCCGTGCAGCAGGTTTCGTCGGAGCTGGGGCGGCAGTGGAAAGGTCTAACGGCTGCTGACCGCAAGCCGTGGGTGGAGCTGGCGCAGTTCGACAAGGCGCGCTTCCACACGGAGGCCCACCAGTATATCCAGGCAAATGAGGTGAGTCTGACGGGTAAACCGTCGCAAGCACAGCCGTATAAAGAGCACTAACGAGCTTTGGCGAATGTACCAGCAACCGGTGCAGCTTCGGGTTAAGCGGAAGAAGCAACCAAATGAGCCGCGCCAACCCGACACAGCCTACATTTGCTTCTGGAAGAGCCGCCGATCAGAGGTGGTGGCTGCCAACCCGTTGCTCGAGGCACAGCTCGTGTCGAAGGAAATGGCGAGGCAGTGGAGGGCTCTGCCAGACAGCGAGCGGCGAGTTTGGGAAGATATGGCTGCAAAAGACAAGCTGCGCTTCCAGGAGGAAATTGCGCACTTCCACCCGACGTTGACGGCAACTCCAGACGTCCCGCCCGCGCTGAAGGCTCCGCTAAAAGATCCGTTTGCTCCCAAACCGGCGAAGACAGGCTTCCAGCTCTTCATGAGCCACAATCGCGAGAGCTTCACACTGTTGAACATGACGATCAGCGAGTTCCGCACCGAAATGAGTCAGCTTTGGAAGCGTCTGAGTGATGCTGACAAGAACGAGTGGTACGAGCTGGCTAAACAAGACGAGCAGCGGTATGAGAGAGAGATGAACGCCTATAAACCGCCGGCCTACATGGATTCGGAAGTTCAACGCGCGCACAAGCGCATTGACGAGTTAAAACGTTTGACTCGTGGAGACCCATCGGCACCGCGACTGCCCAGGAATGCGTACAACGTTTACCTTGCGACAGAGCGGCAGGAAATGGCAGTTCAGCGCCCAGATCTCAAGAATCCTCAAATCATGCGTGAAATAGGCATTGCGTGGAAGGCGTTGAGTGACGACGAGCGCGCCCAGTACCAGCGGAAGGCTGAAGAGGATGTGGAGCGCTTCCGGGCAGAAATGGAGGTTCATCTTGCACAGCAACAGGAGGAGCAGCAGGTTTGTGATCGTCCAACAAAAAGGCGAACACGAAAGCGGCAAGAGCAACTAGGAAGTGAAGATCAACAACGATCAGATCAAGAGCAAGGAGTAGCTGCTATGCATGAAGAGGTAAAAGGACCGGTAATTGGACGCAAGAAGCGGAAGGCTGGGCCCCCGCGGCGCCCAAAGACGGCCTACAACCTCATGTACATGTCCAAGCGCACGGAGCTACTTGCGACGTATCAGATGTCGCACAATGAATGTTCGGCCCTATGCGGTCGACTGTGGCGTCAGATGTCGGAGGAGGAACGAGATCCATACAAACGCATGGCTGCTGAAGACAAACGTCGGTATGAGGTTGAACTGGAGATGTACAATGCGCAGGCAAACGAGGACAACGAGAGAGCGCTACGCAACTCGGCAGGATTTCGCCACTTTTTCGAGGCCAAACGTCGAGAGAATGAGATTCTCTCTCGGAGTGAAGCGACTGCAATTTGGCTCGACATGTCGAAGCCCCACCAGCTGCTGTGGACTGAGCTTGCGAACGACAACGCTAGTACGTCCGGTGTTAGTCAGGTGGCAACAGAAGAACAGCAGCAGCTTGAAGCGAGTGCACGCATGATGTTAGCGACGCGCGAGAGACCCCTCTGATCCTCTGATCGATCTGAAAACTTCGCTGAGAACGAGTTGAGGATTTCACTGTCAAGTCAAGCTCACCGTCCTGTCGCGAGCTCGCAGTCAATGCATGCAGGGGGTGAGATGCTGCGCTGCACTGCATTGGAGTCAACGGACGGGAAGGTGACCGCAAGTACGAAACCACTCGCCCTGTGCTTCAAGCAGCAGTTTCTCCATAAATAAGCTCGGTCAACGCGACTCATTCTGCCACGATTGAAACGAGCAATGTTATCTCCACGGCTGGCTGCCGTACATGCGAGCAGGAGACTGAGACCTGGCGGCTATGAATAGTGAGGTCCGCCGTTGAACGCGATGCACGCATCGGCCCAAGCAAATCTTTTGGTGGTTAAGATTTGGATTCGCCGAGAAGCCAGTCTTCGCGTTGGTTTTGCCTTTATATCCAGCCACTTCGAAGCGTAACTGCTCGCGCACTCAAATGTGCGCTCGCACTCATACTCATACCCCCGAGTCTGGCAGAGCACGAAACGAACCAAGCACCCAGCTTTGAATATCTTTCTCGGGATCGACCTTGCTCACTTCGCAAGTTGGTGACTATCGCCTAATCGGTCCGGTGTAGCAGCAAACGTGGATCGCAGCAGCAGCAGCAGCAGCTCAGACCGCCACGATCCGATTTGACCAACAGCCACTGCAAATAATACTCTTAGTCGATGCTTCGCGACCCGACCTCGTCCTCAACACTCATGTCCGTCTCCACATCAGCCTCTCCATCAGTAAGTCCAACCGAGAGTACTATGTCTGCGGACTCCAGTCCAGCATTTCTACCGATCACTGCTCCACCCGCCGCTGGGCTGCTCGAAAGCGACCGTAGTAACGCAAACTCACCGGCAATCGCTGCTCTTGTGTCGTCGGCTAGTGTATCTCCACTAGCGATGTCGCTTGAAACGGCGAAAGCAAAACCAGCAGCTGCAGCCCCGGCACCGTCCAACGCGACGCACCAAAAGGGGCAGACAGGTATGAACGGAGGCCGCTGGACGGAGCAAGAACATCAAAGCTTCCTCGCAGGCTTGCGGCTCTACGGCCGTGAATGGAAGAAAGTGGCAGCCAAGATCAAGACGCGCACGTCTGCGCAGATCCGGAGCCACGCACAGAAGTACTTCGCCAAGCTCGCACGTGACGACGAAATGCACAAGCACAGCGGGCTGTCCTTGATCATGCAAGGGCCCGTCGGATATTTTAGCGACGGCGGCTCCTCCGTCGCACAAAATAGTGGTGACGACGATGCGGATGGATCGGATGCATCTCGACACCTGGCACGCGCTCGTTCAACAGGAATGGCGAACGGAACTGCCGCCATCCTCATTGCCCCAATGGGCTCGGCTGTCAGTGGACTGTACAAGCAGCCAGGGGGGACAACCAAAAAGAGATCAAGAACAGCGGCAACAGGCTTTGAGGGTCAGCTTGGAATGAGCTCAACCGCCTCGAACTACCCATACAAGCTTCAGAAGCGAACAAACGATGCCGCGCGAGTGGAGTGCCTTCCATCACAGGAGGAGATGCTAGCGAAGGCTTCCCCAAATCTTCGTCACCGGTTATCCAGTCTCATTGAAGCAGAACTATGTGCTCTTCAGGTCCTTTCATGCTATGCCATGCTGCAGCAGCAAGATCAAATCTCCGCACCACGTCAAAAACTCAAACGGCAAGGTAGACCACGCAAGCTAGCGACAGCGACTGCGGCCGCCGCAGGAAGCGCTACAGCGTCGTCGCTTGGGCTCTCAATGCTTTCCACGGAGCAGATCCCATCCACTTCATCGATCTATTGAAATCAGCGGGACGCAAACAGCAGTAAGCTCGGCAGACAAAAATGCTTACCCGTCGCACTACTTGTACAATTATTAACATCAGTGCATACACGTACATGAATTTTTCAAAAGTTAAACATGTACACGACTCGTCCATTCAAATCCTTATACAAAAGTCTTTCAAAAGGGTCATTCGTGGAGCAAAGAGCATTTCATGCGGAAGTACCCTTCAACTTCACTTACTTTTCGACTTATGCACTTCTCGGGTTACTGGTAGTTTTTGTCGCCTTCACGCTTGGGATTCTTCGTGCTGGAACAGTTCCAGCACGGTAGCAGCTGCAGAGCGAGGGGTAAACCCATGAACCAGGTCCTCCTTTATCTTGCCAGCCTTGTGTCGCACTGCAGAACTGTGTGATACGGGTCGCATAAGCTGCTCGTTTAGCTGGTTCCACGTCCACATCCACTTCGAGCTTTGCGCGTTGCGGTTCTGAGCGATCTGCGGAGACACGGGTGTTGGCACACTTTACGCTGGATCCACGTTTTCCCATACTAGTTTACCTTACCCAGTTCTCCCATCACCTTTCTGTACTCCTCAACGATACCTTGTTAATGCCCTTCTTCTCCAAAGCAGAAACCATTTTACCTACGCATGCAAAGCTGTAGTTAGAGTAGAGCAATGCCAAACATCATAGCCGTACTGTAAACAAATGCAAACTTGCCTTCGGTTCCCAGTCAGGATCTTTCCTGCGCATGGGGTGCATTGCGTGCATGTAATCCACAACGGTATGCTTCGTCGGCCTGCAGCCCACATCAATGACCATCACCATCCACACAAGAGGCCGAAAGCAGCCCTAATAGGTCAAAGCACGCACGCTTTTAGCTCTGATCTCCACGATACCCTTCTTATGGCCTTGGAAATCACCGCCGCCGGCAGGGGGCCAGCAGCATGACCATGTCCACTGTGTCATCATCGATCACGATCTCCGACTAACCAGGATGATGTACCCGGCAGCCTCGCAGAGCAGGACGATGTCGTTCGTGTGCTGCGCCACGCCACCCAGCGTGCCGCGCGACGGTGACGGACGCACGAATGCGTTCGGGTCGTTGTACAGTTTTTTCTTGCGCGTCTTGTCGCCGACAATGGAGCCCCCCGATCGTGACGACGAGGGATCAGGCAGCAGAGCACGCGATAGTTCGAGCCCTGTAGACTAGAGTTCCGCAGTGCAGGAGCGTATCGATAGCGAGCACCGCCGCTTTGTGGCTATGGGCCGTGAGGAACTGGTCATCATCTCGATAAACGTGGATTTGCCCGCACCCGACGATGCCGAGTGGGAAGGACGTCAGTCCCGCCGAGTCCACATCCACACGGGATTAATGGATCGGCGCTGGGCCAGCACGCTGTCCAGTAGCATCTCCGCCTTCTCCTCGTCACTCTTGAGCGGTAGACTCAACTTCCATGCATCCATTTACACCACAACGATCAGCCCGTGATACAGTATTCCAGTCGGCCGCCAACTCCAAGCAGGACGCGTACCCAGCGTGATGGACCTGCTCAGCGCTGTGCGGTTGCCCTGCAGCAGTGCTGCCAGCACGGCGTCCACTAGTCGCCGCGCCATCGGCCACATCTCTCGGGCGGCCTCCGCATCTGCGCAGCGCAAGCTTGCATTGGCAGTGGCGCTTTTTTTCGGTACAGTGCATCGGATCCCAGCTAAGTGCGAGCATGTTGAACTTGCAATGCGGTACTGTAGGTATTACGTTCGCAGGTTGCTCAGTGTGGGCCACACGGCTTTTAATTCCTCAAATCACTTGAGTATTGTATGGCATAGGGTTAGTAGTCAGTCAGACATTAGCAAACGTTTCTCACCTGGTTAAAGTATAGGACATTGCCTCGACGGTCAGTGGGGCTGTCATTCCACGAACGAACACCGGTGCACTTGCGAGGCACTCGCCCTTCCCGCCAGCCCAGCCCAGCGCAGCGCCCAGTAGCAGCATTCCTCGCCCCCTTCCTAGGCCCTGCCGCCGCCGCCACCACCGCCACCACCATGGGACAAGGATGGTCCCGTAACGGCATACCCAGCGGCGGGGATTTCTACGGGGCCCCCATCTACGCGACCAGCCTCAGCCACGACCGGCAGACAGAGGTCCGCGTGAGCGGAGATTCGGACACAGTGCAGCTCGGCCCGCGCGCGCAGCTCCCGTACCTGGAAACGCCCAGTATGCGCCGGCAGGACTTCTTCCGGAGGTTAGGCCTCGTGGTCAAGACCCGCGGCAGCCGGCTCACGCAGAACGCCGAGGTCGTGATCGCCGACTTCTACCGACTAGACGGCAAACGCTTCGTGCCGCGCGACCACGGCCAGGGCGCGCAGCCCACGAACTGGCATGGACTCAAAGGCCCCGCCGAGGCCAGCTGCGGCCTGCGCGTCGGGGACACACTCTACGCCATCAACCACCGACTGGTCATGAACAAATCGAAGGGGCAAGTGCTGCGGCAGATTAACTCGCTGCTTGAGAAGGGCGACGGCGCGACCGTGGTCCTTACGTGGAAGCACACGGACGAGATCGAGGTCGTGTCGTGGGAGAACGAGCTGTGCATGCCGCCGCCCGAGGGCGTCTACACACAGATGGAGAACGAGTGGGGGCCTGCGCGGCCAAGCAAGATCTCCTCCGTCTCCATATAGTGGCCAGACCTGTTCCTTTCCGATGTATGAGCGCGCTATAACAACGACCACCACCACCACCAGCAGCAGCAATCCAGCCCCCACCAACGAACGACATTCCAGTTTTCACTTTTTTTTCTTTTTCAACGGCATTTTCTTCTTCTGCCGTGTGCAGCCACCAGAAGACATCAGCAGCTACAGAGCGGGCTTGCCGACACGCCACACGATCCATTTCAAGCGCGATCGACCAAGAACTAGCGGCCTCTGCGACAAGACTCACCGATCGCCAAGACTCGCGATCAGTGACATCTAGTGATCGAAACGACCGGAAGTGGTCAACGAACACCACGATCTGACCAAGACCGCGTGCTACGCACGAGCCAACCGAGAACAACAGCGAAGGGAGAAGGACAGGCTCAAGTTGAGCCTGCCCGCTCAACACGAGGTTTGGCTAGACAATCGTTCGGTCTTCTAGTTTATTTAGTTTTGCATTTATCTCGAAGTCACGGAGGATGCTTTGCCACCGCAGTCGTCCACAGCTCGTTGCTTGCTGCTCCTTCCGCCGGAAGAGGGAGATTGGCGCTGCTGCTGCGGCAGTGTAAAATATCACAAATAACACGCTCAAGGGTATGAACGTTCGTTTACAATCGTTGTTGCCGTCGCATTGACGCGGAGGATACATTTCGCAGCATCGCAGTTGCGAACAAGATAAAGGAAAGGCTCCAATATCGGCGGCGGGCTCCATCAAGGGATCTCATGCTCGATGGTGATCAGCGTGTTGGCCAGCAGTCAACCCTGAGCTCTAGAGACCACGTAACCTGACTGCACTAGAGTTTTTCTTGACCCATGCCAGTTCCGGCGGTTGGCCAAGCCTTAGCTAGAACTTATCCTGCCTCATTTGGGAAAAACTGCACCGATGTCACTGTCAGCATGGATAGCGCAACGCCCAACACAACAGCACTCCACGATACATCCATCGCAAGTATTATTTTAACGGAAAAGGTCACTCGGAAGTTATCCACCGGACGACCAGAGTTCTAGCCCTTTCTTCTTTCTCGCTCTTCATCGTCTAGTCCACTGTCAGCAACTTTTTAAGTCGTTCAAACGTGCCAAAGGTAATGCCCACCATGGGCACAACCTTCATGAGCTCCGGCGTCAGTCCGCGATAGAACCCACGAGCGCCCTGTGTATGGAACAGCTCCGACGCAATGCCCGAGGGTGTCGGCCGGATGCCCGCGCTCTTCGCGTGAATCGCCGAGATCTGCAACCGGCGGCGCACCACGTCGATAGGGAACGTCACCAAGGACGAGGCGATGCCTGCTGTGCCACCACACAAAAGCGTGTCCGTCACGCACAGGTGCGTGTTGTCATGCATCTCCGCCGCTTGTTCCCTTTCGACGCCGGTCAGTCCTGAAAGTACCTGGCTACGGCGGAACGACCGCGCGTAGTCCTTGAGCGATTCGTACAAGGTAAAGTTTATGGCCAGGTTGGGGACCGTGACCATGAGCGTGGCGCCCATGCCACGGTAGAGCCCCATCGCCCCTTCTTCGGCGCTAATGCGCTGCACGGCGTGGCGAATCCCCGTGTAGCGGATGTCTGTGTTGAGCTGCGTCGCCAATCGCGTTCGAATGAGGTCGATCGGGTAGCAGGCCACCGTGGCCGTGGCGCCGGCCAGCGCGCCCGCGGCGAACATGGTGGTCCACGAGCTCTTGGTGAAGGCCGGGTGGTCTTGCGCAATGATGCCGTTCTTGACCATCTCGTAGGTGAAGAAGTTCACGGCCGAGTACGGGAAGCGGTGCAGCACGCTGGCGCCGTTACCCTTCCAGAAGGCCAACGCGCCCTCGTTCTTGAGCACTTTGGTGAAGGCGCTGCCCACCGTGGGCGAGAATCGGTCGGTGTGCCGCGTGGACACCATGCTGTGCACCTGGAAGAGGATCGTGAGGCGGCTGAGCGGCGCCGTGACCGTCTTGCCGACGCTTCCGGCCACGCCGCCAGCGAAGAGCACGCTGCCGTGGCGCATGAGCTGTCTGAGCGCGTCCTGGTGCACCAGCTCCACATCCACGTCGTCCGTCTCCGTGCACAGGTCGCCCGTGTCGCCGAAGGTCACGACACCCGTCGTGTGGCGCCGCAGTGTGACGCGCATCTCGCGCTCGCGATCCGCCGGGAAGGGGAGCGCGCCGTCTCCGCCGCCGTCGTCGTCCCCCTCCTGGTTGATGGTCGGGCCGCGAGACATGCTAGGCGTCGGAGGTGGAGGGCCGCCAAGTGACGGAGTGGTCCGGAGTCACTGCTGCTTGGAGGAAAATATCCGGCACGACGGGTCCGCCGTGACATTTGTTGGGTGGGTCACACCACGGTGACGACACACATTTCCCCTCTGGCTGGACCGAGCAGCGCGCGCCAAGATGGACATGCGGTCCAAGGCATACCCGGCACTGCCGGAGGGACGCGGGCTGCGTCTGGTGCTGCCGCGCACCGGCGACCTGCGCTTCCGCCCGCAAACCCCCTCGGCCTTCGCGCAGCGGCTGTACATCCACGCGGACCCGCGGCGCCGCTTGTGGTACGCGCGCTTCCAGCTGCGGCGCAAGTTCATCGTCATGTCCACGCAGGGTGACCTGTACGCCAAGACCGGCGTGGCCACCTTCACGATGTCCGGCCTGCCCAAGCAAAACCTGCTCAGCATGCCCCGAGTGGCGCGCGGAGACCTCGTCAAGGTGCTGGACCTCGTGCAGTGCTCCCGGAGCGAGGGCCAACACTGGGAGCTCGCGTTGTCGCGCTGGCGCAACGGCATGGAGACGTGGCTGCCGCTGGAGGTGGTGCAGCTCTACGCGCCTAATCTGCTACAGGAGTTCTACGTCAACAGCATCAACTCTTGGGCCTTCCACGCTCGCGTGCAACCGGGGAACCTCTCGGCGTTCCGGACAGAGGTGGAGCTCTGGCTTTTCCACCCCGAGTTCCAGAAGTTCTACGAGCGATTGCGTCAGAAGCGAGCAGGTGGTAGCGCAGCGTCGCGTCTGCAACAGCAACCAGGACAGATACCGGATCGAGTGCGTGTCAAACCGGAGCGGCCGACGGCTTCTGTAAGTACCTCGCATACGCCCCCGGCACCACGCCCGATACACGCAGCAGAGGCAGAAAGTGATCCGTCAGAAGCGGTGATTCGGGAATTTGAGCAGCGAAGACTCGAGAGGGAACGGCAGGAACAAGTTGACCGAGATCGACGGAATCAACTAGTGCAACTACAGCAGCAGCAACAACAGCAGCTACAACAACAACAACGACTACAGCAACGCGTTGATGAGCAGAGAAGGTTAGACCGCAGGCGAAAGGAGCAGGAACGGCAGAGACAGGAGGAAGAGCATGAGCAGCATCTTCAACATGAGCGACAACGGCAAAAGGCGCATGAGGAGCTGCAAAGAAGCCAGAAAGAGTACCAACAGCGGCTTTGGGCGCAACTGGAGCGAGAAAAGTTGGCGGAAATACAGCAGCAAGAGCGGGAAAGACGACAGCGAGCAAAAGAACAAGAACAGTTGCGACAGAGACTGCAGCAGGACAAACCTCAGAAGGAACATCCTGAGCATCAACAAACCCCTACACATCGGCGCCCACAGGAAACTACGCGAGGGCAGCTCCGACGGAAAGAGCGACAAAAGAAGTCTGCCTCCCACTCGTCGCAGGGGCCAAACGAGCGTAATTCTACCTCAATTTGGACGAAAGGCGGCGATGACGAGTACATCCCCCCAGAAGCGAGCGAGAGCGAGGATAGCAATACCAGTGCTGATAGCGAGGTGAGCGAGGACAGCTTAAATAGCCGGCCTACCCGAAAGCGCCGTCGAAAACGATTATTATACTCCCAAGTAGAGATCGACGACGACGACGACGATGACGACGACCTCCCTGACCTGTCACAGCCACCTCCTAGTGAGCGTCGAAGGAACGTCCCCCAAGACAGCAGCGACTACGACACCCCTGTTGGCAAGGCTGCGCAGTCAAATAAAAGAAGGAGAAGGTTACGGCAGTCTAATCCGCCCAAGGAGAATGGAGGAAAAAGTAGCCACGTCGAGGTGGACCTTACCCAGATTTCTGATGATGAAGATGGAGAAGCAGATAATTCTGTGGAGATGTTGATGGGGACTGCGGCTATCAGACCAGAGGAGTCGGTGAAAGAAGATAGCCATGAGTCTGGTGACGGTAAAGTTGCTGCAGCACTTGTCGATGAAGATGACGATGCTGATGCCGACGACGATATGGACGTTGAGCCTTCAATAATTATTGGAGATATTCGATGTGTCTGCGGGACGACCTCAGTTGGGGGTTACCGTGGACAATGGCTGCAGTGCTGGAAAGAAGATTGTGGTGTTTGGGAGCACGCCGACTGCGTTGGATTTTTGACAAGTTTTGAAACCCATCCACCGCCAAAGTATCTCTGCACCCGTTGTGATCCCGAGTCATACTTGGCACGTTGCGTGAAAGCGTCCCACCGAGTACTGGACTGGCTATTCCAGTGTTGTGACAGCAGGAACTCAAAGCAATTGATGGATTTACTGAAAGGCCATACTGGGGCTGCAAACCTCCCTTCGGATTGGAAAAATGCGAATTATGAAAACAGGACTCTGGCGATGCATGCTGCACGCAATGGCCTTGTCAAGTGCTTGTGCCACTTGCTGGACGAGCGCAAGGTGGACCTTTTCGCAACGGATTTACAGAGTCGTAATGCACTGCACCACGCTGCGCTAGGGGGGTCAGTTGCTTGCTGTCGATTACTACTGAAGCGTGATCAAAAGCTGCTGCTTCGCCAAGATTTGCGTGGATGCATGCCTTTTCACTTAATGCTGCAATCCCCTAAAGTTAACCGTCTGTGCGTTCCGTTTATGAGGGACGATTTCTCGCTAGTGGGTATGGGCGATTTGGACTCCAATTTCCCAATTCACTACGCGTGCCAAACTGTCAACAGCCACACCGTAGTGATCTGTCAGATGATCTTTGCTGCTCAGTCGTCAATGCTTCAGGAGAGGTCCAGCGAAGGTTTGTATCCCTTGATGATTTTGTGCAAGGCGGCTGGTACTGCTGTGGTACGGAATAGGGGAATCGACGCGAGAGAAGTGTGCAAAAGTGCGAAGGATGTTATCGCGCTGATGCTTGACATCGACGTGTTTGGAGACTGCTTGAACCAGACAGCACCTAATGGATGGGCCCCACTTCATTTTGCTGCAGCGTCGGGCAATCACGAACTTGTTACACACCTTTGCAATATCGGGCTCTTTGACGTGCAATACGCTGCGAGGGAATCTGATCAAACAGCTCTTCACATCGCGGCACGGGAGAATCATCCACTGTGTGTCCGTGCACTTCTATTGGAGGGATTAAACGTTGTAGCAAAGGATACAGACGGGTGGATTCCAATGCTGTATGCGAAGGACGCAGCATGCATTCAAGAGTTCATGCACTACAAGCTGACAAAACAACTTTCGAGGCTGCATCGAATGCTGCATTCGAGCAAATACCAACAGAGAGGGCTTGTCCGTCGGTGGCAGCGATGTATAGCACGTGACCCGACATGCTTTGATATTCTTAATGATTGGTGTCAAAGTGATACTGAAAGAATCGAGCGAATGGAAGGGCTTCTGCTTTCGAACCCGTTCCTGCTTCGATTGGATAATAAGATCGAGTATGTTTGGAGGTACATTATCCAATCTATCAAAAGGTCCCCTGGTCAATGCTCTATTGGCATTGAAAACGGGAAATCAGGCACTGAGAAGCAGCCAAGACAGAAGAAGCTCGCTTTCATATTTTCGCGCGGAGGTGGTTGCTTTTGGAAGCAGTTCGTTGGTATGGGTATGAGTCTAGAGCCTGGAGACTTTCGACTGCCGATAGTTTTCTCAATCGAACGGGGTAGCACAAACAGCCAAGGTGCCGAGAATCGCGAGGGCAATTTAAAGCTTGTGCTCATTCGGCTAGCCGCAGGATTGCTCAAAGAGGTGCCTGGATTACTTGTACGCGGGTCTAGTGGTGATTTAGAGAAGAGTCTGTTCTCTTCTGACAAGGACGCTTTGCCAGCACAATTACTCGGATTTTTTATGCTGGGAGAGCTGGTTGCACACTTTGTGCTTTTTGCAGTGCCTCTAAGTGGAATTTTGGACTTCACACCAGCGTTTTTACGTTGCATCGGCTGCAAAGGGAAGTATCGATTGGCGCGTGATGAACATTGGGAGATTGCTGGACGCTCTTTTGCTGCGGGGTTTGAGGCTGTGCTGCCTGCAACTCTGGAACTCTTTCATGCAGATGAACTTCGCGTGGTCTTTAACGGCCCGGAGACGAGCCTCAATGCTCTGCAGATCGACTGGAATACCGCAGTTGGTTGGAACATGTGCGGATCCGAAGCAGTGATAGATGAGGACGCTGATTGCGCGAAGAAGTGGTTGCCTCGCCTCATGAGCGAACTTGTCGAGGAGGAGCAACAACTTTTCTTACTGTTCATGACTGGCACGTTCCAGTTAGTAAACGAACGTTTTTTTCGATCTGAAGGGGGTTCTGGTCGTATTACGATCGCGTCATACGCGGAGACCGACAGCGTCTTCGACTACGATGCGATGCATCCTTCGATGGAGCACAAGCCAGATATACTGCGACTCCCATCATATTCATGTTATGACGCATTCAAGAAAGGGGTGCTAACTGTCATTCGACACGCCGGTCAAGCATTTCTTCCGGAGTAATGAAATTGCTTACGGAAGCCCGAAGAGATACTCCTGTAACAATGTGACTACTGGAATATCAATAAGTTCTGCAAAGAGATCGTCGGCTTCTTCGCGCGTGTTCACAAATTCCAGCTCACTTGATCGGAAATGAAAGAGAGCGGCAGCAAAAATGGCCACAAGCTCTAGCGAGTCATAGCCAATGACGCGGTCCCAAAGCAGCAGTACTTGATCGATATCTAATACACCCGAGAAGGCACTTTGAATCCACGGGAAGGCAATATCCAGTGGTTTGAGGCCAATATTTATGAGGTGGAAGACAGCAGCGGGGCTGGAGCGCACAACAAGATCTTCAAACAACTTGCAAAGAGGTAGGATCGTTCCTCGTTCAGTGCGGATAGCATTGAGCTTGCTCCAGTACCGGACGTACAACTCGCGGAAAACATAGTAGATCTCTACGGGATCCGCGTACAGATAGGCAAGTGGTGCCATGTACATGACAAGGCCGCTGAACGGCAACACGCCGTTTGGAGGTACTCTGGTTTCTGTGGGATCAGCGATGACTTCGTCTGGCTGTAAATCTGCTGATGCTCGTGGAATTCCTGCCCAAGACAGAGAACATGTCACGGCACCATTTACTTGCGATGCGTGTCCCTTGACATAGGTATCACGTGTGAATGCCATGAGTACGCTTTCGAGGTGGTCTTGGAAAACGAAGTAGTCTGAGCTGTCGATCGTCTGCTGGAGATCTAGCAAATACATGTCGTCCGTGAGGTAGGTCCACTGCGCGACTTGCCTTTTCAAATGTTCGAAGTAGCTCCGGTCTTGAGCGGTGATTGGTACCGATAAAACCTGGCGCCAGATCTATTGCCGCACATAATGGAAATGAGTGCCTTGAACTGAAAGGCCGTCCCAGGTGTCAATGTCAATATCTTACCTGAGGTCTCAAACTGACAGGGCACCCTGTCTTGGAATACTGGCGAGCCATCGATACACTTTGATGCGCTAGAACGAGATCACCGACACGGTTTTTCTCGGCCAGGAAAGCATTCCTCTGCGCCGGGAAGCGTTCATCCAGTCCAATTTGACCGTATCCTGGAGCTAGCTCGGAGAACAAGCGGCGGTGCTCGGGGAATGGTGGTGAATAGAGCTGTAACTGGATAGAACCTGTACCAAAGCCCAAGTAATACAATGATGTGAACGATCTCATGGAAATTCGGTGCCGTGACAGATGCATGCGTACCCCAAGCGTCTGTGGACGTCTCTGTCGGCTCTCGAAATCGGTTGGGTGGCTCAATCGCTTGCAACGAGCGCAGTAGGTCGTTCCTAGTGCTCGAGTGAGAGAATTAGTCGCCGCCCAGGAGCCGTGAGTCCGCCCAAGTGACCGCTTCCGTACCCGTCGTAGAGAAATCGCGCAGCCAGGATTCGGTTCGGTTTGGCTCCCTCCGCTTCGGGTGGGGCAGTCTGTCCGTCGTCACGAACTGCCGTCGCTTTAAGGGCTGCCAGTGGTCGCCCAAGCTCGTTCACTACCCTCAGCATCTCGTCGCTCGTGATCTTTTCCCAGTTGTCGCGCGCGGCCCGAACGACGTCGAGACTGCAGCCGTTCGTCGGCCGCGTCCCAGGCAGCAGGCGTCCGTCGTCTGGAGCGAGCTTCACCTGCTTCTTCGACGCAGCAGCCACTGTCTGCATAGCCTCGCAATGCAGGTCGATTACTGTGCGCTTGATGAGCCCCAGCAGCCCCATCTTCTCCAGCAACGCGTACATCAGCGGGTTCTCCAGTGGCCGAAGACTCTGCACGTGGTCCACCGGGTATTCTGGCTGCGCGAGCTCCATCTTGATGGCGTGTTTCCACTCCGAAACTTGATCCAGCGCCGCCAGTCGCTCCGTCAGGACAATCGTTCGCTCCTCGAGCTCCATGTTCTCGCCGTATCGTAGCGCCGCCATCGTTGGCACACTTCAACTCGAAGAGACACCTGAGTCCGTTAGAGCTCTATGGATACACTCGTACTTAATCGATTCATACAATTGCCAAGATATTCTCTTTCCTCGTTCACAATCCGACTTGTCCCCCGCCCGCCCGTCGACCATGAGGCTCCTGGTGGCGTCGGCGCTGCTGCTGCTGGCCCCGTCGCGAGCCTTTTTCTTCCACCACCCGAGTGTTCACGGCGACTCGTACAGCTACAAGGGCGACGGAGACGCCCCCGACCACCCCGAGAGCCATTTCCAGCCGGACGACACCTTCACCGACGTGTGCGTGGCTGCAAGTGGCTACAGTAGCTTCGAAGCACGCCCTGGTTACTCACTATTCCTGTTGTTTTATGGTGTGAAATGATTGTGCAGCACGCTGGAGAACTTGGATCTGAGCGACGTCGCGAGTCTCAACCTGCCGCACACGATCCAGAAACTGTACGCAGACGATTCGGATTTTTTGTACGCACGGAGGCAGTTTTGCTAACATTTTTGTTAATCGTAATCTGTAGGAGCCTCATCAAGTGCAAGCTCTCGGCTATCCCGGAGGAAGTGCGCATGCTGGAGAACTTAGCAGAACTGTACGGTGGCCGAATTATCTACAGTCCAATGTCGCTTGGTTGGCGTACTGACGAATATGTGCGAAATGGTGACAGAAATCTGGCAGAAAACCAACTGGAAACGTTTGGCGGTGTGTTTACATCTTCGTCGACCTTAACGAAGCTGTACGTCCTGCATGCTGGCGATAATTGGTATGTGGTCGTAGTAGCTAACCGAGCTGTCTTAAATTTTCCTTAGGAACGCCTCACACAACGCGCTCAACAGCTACAATGTGTCATTCCCACTGCTTACGACGCTGTAAGTTTTCATGCCACCTAAACACGACATCGCCCCCCCCCACTAACGCGTAAATTGTGTATCTTCCTTCGACCAGCGATCTGTCAGCCAATGCCCTAACGGCTTTCCCCAATGCAGTGTTTGCGTCGTCGCAGTTGGACAGTTTCCGCATTTCCAGCAATGCGTTCGAAATCGCAGCAGTGTCGGCGGCGCAGTATGACTTCTTTGCGGGTTTGACTGATTTCGAGATTGGTTTCGCCGATGTATCTACGTGCAATTCTGGGTCTCTCGTTTATCTGCAAGGAAATGGAGTGTGCCGCTTGGATGTCGCGGCTGCAGAAGACCCTGCAATTGTGATGAGAGACCACGGAACGGACAAGGAGGAACCCCCTACTCCAATGGCAACGGTCGGGGTGGTAATTCCACACTTACCTGCCCCAAGCAACTCCACCAAGAAGTATATCATCGCAGCGATTATCGTACTGGTGGTCGTCGGTATGATTGCTGGTGTGATCGCTTTAATCTCGCTTGGTGTTGTTGGCGGCATTGCACGCGCAGTCTACGACTACATTGGCAGGTGGCAGAAAAAGCGCCACCGCGAGGGTATTCACGAGGACACACCTTTGTTTTTCGATCAGGCAGCTCGCGCTAGCTATCAGAAGGAGATAGATGCGGTTGACAAGTTGTTCCCATCAAACGACCCTGTACTTGTGACGTGGCGCATTGATTATGACAGCGTGACGCTTGTGAAGAAAATCGCCCAAGGCGCATTCGGTGAGGTGTGGGTGGGTCAATACCGCAATGCGCGAGTGGCTGTCAAGCGGTTGATTCAAGAGAAAGTGTCGCTGGCGGCCAGTGAAGCATTCTTGCATGAGGTCAAGCTAATGGCATGGTTAGAACACCCGAAGATATGCCAGTTTGTGGGCGTTGCGTGGACTAAGCTGGTTGACATGCTCGCGGTAATCGAATACATGGACGGCGGAGATCTGCGAACGCTGCTGGATAAGAAATCGCCAGCGAAACTTCCGTGGCAGGAAGGCGGCTTGAAGCTACAATACGCTCGGGACACTATTGGTGCTATTGTGTACCTGCACTCTTTGAGTCCGGTAATTATTCATCGTGATCTCAAGTCCCGAAACATTCTGCTGGACTCCAAGAAGGGAGCAAAGCTTGGAGATTTCGGCGTGTCGGCTACTAAACGACAGCACGATATGACTGCGGGTGTAGGCACCACTCGTTGGCTCGCTCCCGAAATCGCACGTGGTGAAGAGAAATACACGGAGGCTGTGGATGTGTATTCCTTCGGCATCATTCTGTCCGAGCTGGACACACACCAGCTGCCCTTCGCGGACGCCAAAACTGGCACAGGATCCCCACTCAATGACATGGCTATCCTGCAGGGCGTTTCATCCGGTAAACTGCAGGTCACAATGTCTCCTGTATGTCCTCGTAACCTAGAGGCTCTCGCCAGAAGTTGCATGAACTTGGATCCTGCCCAACGTCCAACCGCAGCCCAGGTCGCGTACGAATTGCGAAAGCAGGACCTGCTGCTGTAGGCAAGGCGCGTGGGGTTCGTGCAGATCAAGCTGAGCTCAGGCAAGATCAAGCGTTAGTGCTTCATTGAAAACTGCGAACGAAAAATACGACGTATTTGCTCTTGATTCCCATTCATACTGCGATTTATGGACTCTGAATGATAATTGCGATCTACCGAAGTCGACAACCGGGATGGTTTGTGCTGCTGATGGTTAGCGGTTGTGCACTTTCGGTCGGGGTGGCGGGTGTTTCAGTCGAAGATACTTTGGTGTTCTCATCAATCCCAGTTGTAGCACTTCTGGGTGGCTCTGTTGTTGGGGCTTCGGTGTTGGTACTTGCCAAAAACATCGCGAGCGGCGGTGCAGTTGTCGTTGCCAGCGTTGACACCGTTGTCTGTTGACTAGGGCATTGGAATTGACTGCTACTGGGAGCTGGGCAAGCTTCACTGGACGAGCTGTCACCTTCCCACTGAAAATTACGGATATCTGGCGAGCCAGCGGGGCAAGTAGATGTTTCAGCATGGCTCGAAGGCACCTCGTAGTTGCGCAAATTGAGCTCGCTCGAGCCGTCGTACGACGTGTACGCCTCCTTGAGGAACTCGAAGTTCGGGAACCGCTCGAACGTGCAGTTGGTACCGGCGTCCGTGCAATCCACCGGCGAGAAGTAGCCCAGGCCATAGTTCTGCGGACCATACGTCTTGAACGGGTAGGCGGACGTGGACATGGAGTTGGCGTTCTCCGTCGAGTACTCAAAGGCGATTCCCCCAGCGAAGTAGTCGCTGTACGTGGGCAGGTTCATGAACACGGCGTCGTGGAACGTGCGCTGCGCCTCGTAGCCGTCCACGGTGGGGAAGGCCGGGCTGACGCAGCCGAACTCGGTGAGCACGACGGGGATGGAGTAGTCGTAGCTCTTGAAGCTGTCACGCAGCAGGTTGAAACCCGAGGCCTTGTCGGGGTCCGAGATGTCGTCGCAGTGCACGTACGTGTTGATGCCGTACCACTGCGCGTTCTCGAGCTTGTCGCCCGCGTCGGTGCGGCAGTTGTAGTACTGCGCGTTCTCGTCTCGGTCCGTGTCGGCCACGACGAGGCCCACGGGCACCTTGCGCAGGTTGGAGCAGGACTGGATGTAGGCGCGCATGTCC
>LGTU01000660.1:0-24785 GCA_001314425.1 Phytophthora pluvialis | reverse complement strand
GAAAGGTGTTTCGTGTAGGATGTAAAGTGCGGCCATCGGCGCCGCCACTTCTTGGACATTCATGGCAGTATATAGCATAGATCCTAAAATGCGATTTTCTCGTTCCATAGCCGAAGTATCTTCAGGTAGCGCATTTGTCTTGTTAACCGTCTTCGCAATAGCCGCTAGCGCTAATGCTGCCTGGTTCCCAACATGGTTTTGGTTCTTGAAGCAGTATTTTACGACATACGCTGCCGTGTCCTGAGCACCACTGCTTAACACGAACTGTGCGTCGTGATTGCATTTCATTGCAGCTATCACAACACGGTTGTACGGGTTAACATATTCGCAACCAATCGGTCGGTGCAGCCGAAGCCTTTCGCCGTCCTCTACACAAGTAGGACAAATATGAACATCCTCCGGTTTTAAGAATCTGCAGACAGTACCTTGGGGCGTTCGAATAGTTTTCTGTAGAAAGCATACCCCACATACGACATACCATGGGTTTGTTAGTAAAGTAGTATGGGTTATGTTACACAATTGTCAATGTAGGGGGATTTCACCTTGAAACCAGAGTTACAGTGATTCCAGTAATGGACTTGAACGTCGCGGACAAGAAATGAAGTTACCAAATCGCTATGTTGGCCAGCCGTTGGAGGTCGACACTTCTCGAAGTCACAAAGTTGCGTTGTGATGTGGATATCTTCCTTGACAGCTAGTGCTTCCAGTGATGTGTCAATGGCGCCTTTGTTCTTGAAAACGGTATTACAGGGAGTACACTTTGCGGTAGTAGGTGCTGTCGATCCATGAGCTGGTCGTCGGAATGCGTCAACTCCGGGGACCACTGGTACACGTGCTCCTATCTCGTTGCACCGAACACACTTGCGCTCTTCCCAGAGGCATGGTGGTTTGGCGTAGAGCACCGAATCAGCTAAGGATGTTGTTTTGTTCTTAAAAATTAAATCTCCATCAAGCGCCTGGGCAAAGTCCAATGAATGTAGTCGGAAAACCGTTCAACCAAACCGCGATATATGCATGCAAATCCCCGCTCGCTACGTTTCTGTTGCGGCTCCGAACACGCAGACGACTCCAAATATACCTCCTCCACGCTTTGGAGCCTGTTTTTGCTGGTCCCCGCCCAATATGTCCTCAATGAAGTGTTCATTACGTTTAGAAAATATCTTGCGCATTCAACTGGATATATTGCGGCTACCGCTTTTCGTCCTGCTCGATTTGGGATCAGCGCCATGTTAGCATCATCAACTGCTTCTTTTGAGAGCACACCAGTCTTCACTGCAATATTGTATGTTCCGGCCGAGTCTGGTGAAATGGTAAAAAAAAATTTGGAGAGGACCAAAACGACCATGCCGGGAACGCATTCTACCTACATTTGACCCGTAAAAAACAGTCTCGGGGACGCGCAATCCTTTGCGTAAATCAACAACACGTTGAACCGCAGATGATGGTGGTCTGGGTTTGATACCTTTTGCCCGAGCCATCACCAAATAGTTGAAGTATTTGATTGCTTCACGAAGAGTACTACGAGACAAATTTCCCGCTTTTTAGGGCTTGCTACTTGACGTTCATTTTGAAGTACAAAGTTCTTCGTCCCTCTTCCGAGGCGAGGTAATCAAATGCTAAAAACATAAATACATGATGCTTTTCAAAGCGATGGTCGTGCAAGCGTAAGCAGCGTAGTATCCATTGCCGAAGTGAAAGTTTGCTGTTCCTAGTTCCCATCGGTACTCCAGATCCTCCAGGAAAGAGAGTTGGAAACATCTTGACTCATGGCTCCCACTTATGCATCGACTCGTAGGCATTAGACGTCCGAACTAGAATATCCACACACTCTGGGTTGTCTCGTTGAGTGATCAAACTGTATGCTCCAATCCAAGTACTTTATATTCATCTGTCGTCACTACCTTCCTGGACGAAGGATCCAAAGATTGAAAAGGAGCTTTCACCACGGATATTATCCACAATTCCATCCGCCTCAGGTATATTAGTTTTGTCAACGACCACAGTGGTTGAAGCTTCATTTGTATGAACGGTGCGTGATAGCACCGACGCTTGTTCGAGGCGCTGACGATACATGCGATTTTGAGAGTCAAGAAACTTTAGAAATCTTCCACAGAGACCATATTCAACTCATAACGCTCCTTGGAAGCTGCACTATGGGCTGGTGTCATATTATCAACCATCGTGACACGAACTTTGCTTGAGAGGTTCCGCGGCAGCATCTCAACAATCAGTCCTTCCGTATTGCGTATGATGTAGTAGTGAGATTTAATGGCTTTGCAAGCCCCCCCATAACCACCGATAGTGACACGGAGGGCAAAACGAGAGCGACAGCATGTTCATCAGTCCGTGTTAGCGCTCTGAATTCGCGCTTTAAGTGGCCGATATAGTTTCCATTTGCGACGGCAAGCGGTGGTGGAGAAGAGAGGCATCACTGTGAGAGATAATCGCTGCAGGTTGTACAAATCTGGGCTTTGGCAATACCGTTCTCTTTGTAAATGGCTATCAAACAAACCCAATTGTAGTTAGTAAATGGTAGCAAGTTCTAGAGTTAACATCGTTCTTCCAAGCGTACCATCCGGATAAAGCATGAGTCCTTTCAAACGCAAATCAACCTTCGAGGCATCGTACTAGCCGTCAATAAAGGCTGGGATGTACACATTTTGGGGTGGTGTAAGACAACATCCCATCCGCTTTACGATGCGGTGTAAATTCAAAGGATGGCTAGTGTTACAAAAGCAGTGGTGTTGAGGTGTTAATGCAGAATTGTACCTGAATCAAAGACTTGTCCACTTCTCGCGTACAAATTTCTCGAGACGCGCAGCTTAATTCACAGACACAGCAAACTTCCATCTGCTCTGATACAGGCTCCATTGTCTTGACCGCGTTTTGCTCAATTCGATCCAATTCGTCTTGTGTAGGTATCACAAAGTTGTATCTTTCATCCATCATCTCTAGCTCGGAAGTGGTGTAGAATTTATTTTTGTCCAGCGGTTCCTCCATCACCACCACACTCGCATCGCGTTGTAGGCTTCGAGATATCACACTTAAAGGACTACGACGGGGTCGTCTCAGAGTTGTTGAATCAGCTGCGATGTACGCCGGTAAGCTTAGCGAGCGTGGTGCTGCGCTGCTTGAAATGAATTCGGGTATTGTATTGTCGCGTCTTCGCGCTCTGAGCGCCGTTTGCTCTCGGACCAGAACCCATTAAGCTTCACATTTGCGTGCTCGACGCGTAGCCTCAGATAGTGGTGTCTTTTTCTTCGAAGGCATGTTAGCGGTGTGGTAGGTTACGAAGTGACTCACCTCACCCAGCTCTTAGAAATACCACCGTTTGCGTTGTCTGAAGCATCGTTTCACTGAGCAATAGCTACAATCGCATATTTCTACGATGCGTAACCTGTAAATGTTTCTATATGTGTTTCGGATCATACACTGCAGTAGTGAGACCTTGCAACAGCAAATAGTAGCTGTCGTATTGTAACCTTGCATTTACAATGAGGGCATTATCCTCATAGTAAGATGTGAAAGACTAGTTGGCTAACGCGGAGATATATCGTGAATAACGCTATCCCACTTGATTTCACTTGTTGCTGAGTTCCTTGGTATGAACATTCAGCTTCAAGTCTTCTTGATAATATCGCTCTCGATGCGCCACTAGAGATGGCTGATACCGTGGTTTTGGGCACAGTAAGCACACTAAACTCCAATCAAATCAAACGGACCCAACGGCAACGATGATGGGTTGTCAGAGTTCCTTCAGGCGTGTTCTTCGGTTCACCTTACATAACTAGTTAGAACCATAGCAAATTCGTGGTTGCCTCCGCCGATCGCACATTAGAACAGGACACACAGAACGCAGGGACATAGTGCCTAGGAAAGATGGCATGCGGCTGTTTCACCGCATTAACTACTACTGGGGAGATTGACTATGGCTAGTCACATGCGATGTATCAAGTTTTTTGAGGAAGGTTGCATCACTTGGAGGTTTTCAGTCCGTACTAACCTTCGACATCTCTTGTCAATATCAACGCTTTTGGAATGTCATTCCATGGAATCTAATTGCAGTCAGTCAGTGTCAGTTCGGATAATGTTGTACACCGGTATACCCCACTTGTGTTGACGTTATACTAGATGACATCACTATGGTAGCGACATCGTAATGGATCGCAAACTTTAAAACGACGTTGTATGCCATTTCCAAACGTACGTGAATTCAGAATTCAACCAAATGTACACTATACACAACTAAACCAGTTTGACGGCTACATACAATTTAGTAACCTGGACCTGGACTGCGTGCCGACCGCGGTGGCGGGATAGCTTTAGTTGGCAGGAGCGACTCCAGGTATATATATTTTTTTCTCTCGCGGGTTCTACAGATGATATCAGCGCCTTGGCGATACTCAGGTACGGCTTGAAGTTGCATGACGCTGAATCAAATGAGCTGATCCCTCATTTGGAGGCAAACCCAACGCGTATGGCACCCAGGGAACGACTTGATGTTACTAGCACAACACGATATCCACTTGATTTGGCACTCTAACATGCGCATTATGAAAGTGATATATACGCCCATTGTTGTAGTCGATAACGTCAGGATGACCACGGCAAGGGTTTCCAAAATACACTGCGCAGTACGCCCTTGCGCAAGACCGTCTTAGGTCAGTGATACATATTGCAACCTTGGCAGAGTATCCGATAGCTTTGGAGTCAATTACACCAGGACTTTCGCGTGTGGTGTGTGGTGGAGCATTTGCTTCGAGGTAGATAACCATCCTCCACCTCAACGTGATAACTCGAAGTACGCAAGTACTGTTTTCAGAATTATAAATGAGTAAACGTATCATTGATTCGTTAAAGCACATATACAGCATGCGTAAAGACTCTTGGAACGCACAACATGTACTTACCATTTTCCAGTCAACGTACTAAGCACTTTAGTCCATCTCATGCGCAGCACACAGACAGTCGAACTCTCTTCTGTTCTGACAAGAGTACTTGAATGTTAACTCTCTGAGAGGTAGAATGTCCTCAATCGCGAAGCTGCCAAGACGCGTCGTATTGGTCCAGTCGCATTCATACATGCCGCAATTAGGCCAGCACGAATGGTTTATAAACCGACTACGATTCCCACACGAATGCGTGTCGAAGAAAACTCGAGTGCCACTATTCCACCCCGATCGCGTACGCATCCGAGCTTGGCACCACTGGTCTTGCTGTGCAGCGGCGTCTGGTTCCAACAAGATCTAACCTACGTATTCGACAAGGAATGCCCCTCTTGGAATGACTTGGTCGTATACGACACCCAGCCCCACTCGAGTCTCAACCAAATCGAGTCGAAAGTGTGTCACGAAGCGGTTTCCACAGTTTGCACCCAGTGGACAATTCAGATCATCACATATGGTGCTCGTTGCCACGTTTACGCATGACGTAACCAAGTGATTTTCTGTCCCGCAGCGTCGATGACAACCGCATGGATCGTTGATATGGCGTGGGTTTCTCGGGACCGGATACGGGCGCGTCGTTGAGAACACACTGTGATCGATGTAGAACACAGATTCATGCCAGTCCTGAGGGGTGATGAATGTGTAGTCTTCGCTAACCGGGGGCAAGTGGTTGCCGGGTAAAACATCAGGTAGAGGGGGTCGTGGAACAGCTTGGGTCTGTCTAGGCTCTTCAAGATGATCAAAACGGTTGGGACTTGGAAGATCCGAGCCCAAGCCGCACGTGTAGTCAGGGTCACGCCTGCATTGACTGGTGGTTGATGGAGATGTGGGTGAGTCGTGCCAATAACTAGATGATCGTTGTGCAGCATTGTGCAGATTGTTTAGTGTGGAATTGCTTTATCTGTGACGAGCGTGAGGAATGGGTAATGAATTATGCATTAATGGAAGCCTTACGGTACGAACCTTGAAGCCAAGTCAGCCATGTGGCGCAGTTATCTCATCTACGTTGTCGTCGGTCGGTTATTTGCGGTGTCAACGGATTTATTTACACGAATAGCTAATGACAAGCGCAATGGGTACGGTCGTTTGACGTTTGTAAGATACAGGTGGGAAAACGGCAAGGGGACGAGAGCGAGAGAGGTACAAGTGTCACTAAGGCGGATAGTGGGCAGTTCGTGGTACTTGACGAAAGCTAACCTAGGCGGGCAATTGGATAGCGATATCACTTCGCAGCAAACACTACGAGCCGTAGCGCGCACAATGAAGCGTCGCGCTTGATGAAATACAGACTAGTCGTCACTTGAAGTGAGTGCATCCAGTGACTGCGATCTCGATATCAAAAATTTGGACTTGACGCAGAAGCGAGCCGAACAAGTTGGCATGCTTAGCCCATCAACATCTCCGTTAAGTTCGTTACCGACCCTTGAACATTGTGGCTGGTCATGAGAGCGTTTACGCTGGGTGAGAGCTCAGTGAGGTAATTATTGAGGGCAAGGTGCATGGTTACTTCAGGTGAGCATATCCTAGTGACTGCGATCTCCAATATATAAATTTGGGCTTGACGGAGAGCGCTCAACCCATCTACGTTTAGATCGGTTGACAACCCCGGACGATTGTTGCTGGTCATGATAAAGTTTAGGCTGGAGGAGATCTCAGTGAGCGAAACCAACAAGTGTTAAATTGAGTGCAAAGTGCACGCCGTACTGATGCTTAGTCCTGTGACGGAGGAGAAGGAGAAAAAAAATGCAGTGGCGGCCGCGTGACTCGCGACGGTCGCAGCGAACAGAGCCGAATGAGAACCGAGCTGAATGACTGATATACGTTGCTCATCTGCGTTGCACTTGCCGTAGAAGGTTGTGAATTCAACGGAAGTCTCACCGATTAAACTCGATCTTGCACAAGAAACGCAATTGACTGGATCGTGGAAGCTATAGTGATAATCACAACGTGTACAATGCATGTTTCGATGCGAACCTCTTCTACTCTAGCGAGCCCGATGCACACAATCAAATTTACCGCCATGCCCACAACATTGGAGCTCCTACGCGCAGAGAGGGCGGCCCAAGAAGCTGAAGAAGCTCGACCGCCATTCAATGATGTCCAAGCCGTCAGCAAGTACGTTGATGCCTACCAGCCAACCGCGTCGGAGAACATCACGTTGGAGATGTGCGTGCTCGTGGCGGAGGAGCAGGACAAGTTCTGGCGTCTAGAGCACATCGAACGCGACTTTGAGTCGGAGTATTCGTACAGCCTCGACGAGTACACGGGCCTAGATGTAGCTCGCCGCAGCAAGTATATTTTCCAGTTGTCTATCTGGAAGAACCGTAACCCGCTGCTGAATGCTGTCGACTATCGTGCCGGTCTCAGCTATCGATTCGAGAAGGTGCATTCGCTGAGGCTCCTATATGGCAACCCCGCTTGGAAGTATCCAAATTCGCCAGCGTCTGCGTGCAAACCCACTACCAGCCCAAGCTAATGCTATGATTACCCGTGGCCTTACACTGCGCCACGATCGCCTCGAAGCCGATTTGAACACCTCTGACACGTAGGAGCTGATCAACACGCCGATGGACGACAATCCTTCGAGCCCGCCAGCTGACAGAACGGCGAGTCTGACGCCGACTGAAACAACGCTAGCGAAACGCAAAACGGGCAAGAGCGATGACAAGTCACCACCACTTGGATCCTCACAAAAAAGAGCACGCAAGGAGAACGCGAAGACCTCTCTTCCCGACACGCCTGCAAAATAGGCTCGATCGATCATTGTTGCGCGAGCGTGATATACCAACCAGTGGGCGCGTTACCCGACCATGTGTAAGTGGCTGGATAGTTGGTTGATTTGCACAGTGCACAACACTGTTCTTGCTTTTAAGGCGACAATCTGTGTTGCATCAAGTTGCCTATCGAAGCGTTAAACTGAAAAATAACAAAATGTGTTGTAGACCAAATATTACATCACATGCATTTCATGCGTTTATCATCGAGCCGCGCCATCTCCTTCGTGGTGCTGCTGGTGATGTGAAAAGCGATCATCTGTTAGTACAGGAACGCCAACATGGCGACGTCAGAAAACGAGTCAATCGCCAACGCGAAGGCCAATGCTGCATCTGAGCGTCGTCCATCTCGATTGCAGATGC
Organism: Phytophthora pluvialis; assembly: GCA_001314425.1. Lineage (NCBI taxonomy): Eukaryota > Oomycota > Peronosporomycetes > Peronosporales > Peronosporaceae > Phytophthora > Phytophthora pluvialis. The sequence goes on along the minus strand of LGTU01000660.1, from coordinate 16,702 downwards.
CGAGAGCCCGCACTAGTTGACGCTGAGGCTGAACCTGCTGAGTTCGGGAAACTCGTAGGTAGTATTTCACTGGATGGTATGTGCCTGCAAGCTCGAGCAGTAGCCCTTGGCGACGAAAGTCGTGGTCTAGCCTTTGGTGGGCGAACTCGAGCACTGCTGTAGCGGGTAAGGTGTCCACCATGGCCACAGCGCCTTGGAGCCCAAGCGTGAAAACGCGATGGGATGCCCGTGTCCTGCACGCAACGGCGAGAGTTAAGCGAGTGAGGAAGGCAACCGTCACCACGCTCGGCGCGCTAAGCTTACTAAGCTCACCGAAGGCGCCGAGAACCGAGGATGAGCTGGCGCTCAATGGTGCTAAAAGCGAAGTGCGTCGTTTCCTTCGATCCTTCGACAAGATCCAAAATAACGGAACGCGAAAGCCAAAAACGAGGAATCGAGCTCTTTTCATACTGAAACGCTAATAACGGCGTTCCAAAATCCGGGATCACGATTTGAATTTTTCGTGCATTATTCCACCAAAATTTTAGTAGGGATCTGCTTCAGGGATCAGACGCGGAATGGTCGCCGTAACAAAAGTCTAGAAACGCGCTTGCTCCTGCCTGGTCGCATGGGTTCACATGGGTTGATTTTCTATTTTTGATGGGTTCATTTTCTAAACGGATGCGTTCACCTTCGTATCGCATAGCGAAACCAAGTGCCGGCGGAATCCATATTCTAGCGCGCCACCCATTGTCTACCGTTGGCTGCCAGGCGTAACTTACCGAAGGAACCTTTTCACCACCGTGTCCCCTCGGCCAAGTTTTGTTCCGGTGGTGCGACAGCCGCATCATCGTCGAAAGCGTGAACTTCATCGAGGAACAACCGTGACTTCCCGCGAGGGTACGAGTAAATAACCAAGTATTTTTCGCAGCGAGTCTACGTTTCTAAATTTCGTAGAGACGTTGCTTTCGTCGTCCCGTAGGAGTCGCCACCCAGAGTGGGGGGCAAGTGAACGGGCGTTGTGTGTGCGCACACAGGTGCTTTTTACTTTAGAAATTGCGAAATGCATAGCGAAGCCCAGTGCAACCGACGAGGTGCCCCATAGTGAAATTAAGAGATTATTTCGTTTGGAACATTCACAAATATGCCGTGCTGAACTCACGAACACTGTGTGCTCTCAGCTACTAGCTGAGAGAAATACCAGCTCACTAGATTTACACGATAGCACCTCGGATCGGAGTCACGGCAATCAGCGACAAGAATTGCCAGCTCGCCGCGCCTCCCGAAGCCGCCGAGTTGCTATCCTCAACGGCATCGTTGATCAGTTCTCTCACTTCGCAATCTGCTTTCCAAGGCATAAGCATCCAACCAGCCTTCTCCACGACATCGACCCAAGAGACTCATGCGTCTGAGCTACCTTCTCCTGGCGGCGGCAGCCACTCTCGTCGCGACCCGCGATGCTACCTCGGCAGCTAGTGATGTCACGCTTTCCAAGCCCAAGATGACGAATGCCGTGGAGCCAGCCAACGCTCTCGAGAGCATCGGGGACGGCTAGCGATTCCTCCGGATGCCCGCGGAATACGACGCTGTTGAGGATGACGACGAAGTCGGCGACGACGCAGATGGAGACGAGGAAGAAGAAGAGCGAATGTTTTCCATGTTGGGCAACAGCTATAGCGCTGCGAAGACGATTGCGAAGCTTTCGGCGGCGAAGACAACCGACGAAATGGCTGAGATTGTCACGAAGCTAAGCCAGGACCAGATAAACGCTCTCTTTGGTAAAGCCGAGGCTCACATGACGAAGGTCATCTCCGATTTCAAAGCCGGTATGAGTTTGGACGACTTTGTAGCGTCGCTAGAACGCTCCGCTCTGTCAAGCGGCCGGCAGGATGTGATGATGGTTGCTTACTCGAAGTATCTCGCTCACAACATGCTAGGCTAGAGACCTCAATCGATCTCTCAGGTGAACATACTGGGCGAGCAGTGTCTTAGTCCTTAGTTTACTAGCTAGATTTAAAGCTGTAATGTACCGCAATTTCGCATCGGAAGAATACGAGATCAATCATGGTGTGGCCGGTCGAAGAGCAAATGTAGCGCTCCTCTAAAACGTTCCTGTCTCCACATCTATCGCCGTATATGACCACTGACAATACCGAAGACAACATGTATTGATTAACTAGGGAAATAAATTGGTACATAGTATTTGTCTGGCCGTTATCGATCTCTCCTTGTTCAAACGTTTTAATGACGCCCTGTTGCCTCCGGAAGGAACGGAACTTGTCAAGGTGTTCGCCATGTCGACCTTCGACACCGTGCTGCATCCCGCCTCCACGAACAAATCGAATGGCTCTCACTTCACCGGATACCAAGTGGCATCATGTACGACAGTGTTTTGTCGTAACGACACAGGTCGCAGTCATGTGATATAGTATTATAGACTGGTCATTTACGCCATAATCATTTTTTTTTTCTGCATCCCCAATCGTTTTCGTTAGCGTTTACGATTGATCCCAAGATAGGGAGCAATTGGATAGCCGCGATATGGACAAAGTTGTATAAAATTGATTCCAAGGTAGGGAGCTTTTTGGATAGCCGCGATATGGACGAAATTGTATAAAATAAAAAAGTATAGAACAATGCGCGCACATGATGTAATTTAGATTCGCACCACGACCTCTCTTGACCAAAACTAAGGCGCGCTTTGCACGCATGCTTCTCTCAGCGGCTGTGTGTTGTGGCCGTGTAGATTATTCGGTCTAACGTGATTTAGCTGGTTCCGTTATCGACGTCATTGTGCGTTGCGGGGCGCTTTCGGGACTTGATGTAGTGTAGAGTGCAAGCTCTGCTCGACTGCGATGTGCTCCAAATGCTGCGTCGAACGCACCCTGACGAACGTGGATGCATTAGGCAACAAGCGACACGTGGGCAAGTTTGTTTCGACGAGTGTCGTTGAGACTTGCACGAGCTGTATCGCCATGAATCTGCTCACAAGTTCACTTACTGGTTCCGCTTGGCGTTAGTGCTGCGACGCAGCGTTATTGTCTATCGAGACACGGGCAAACATGGTCCGACCCGGTCATCCAAGAAATCTGGATTCCAGTGCGAAAACTGCAAGGTAGCCACATTCACCGAATAGTGATCTATGCATTGCAAGCGGGGCTTATATTCAAGAAATATCTGCGTATTATCTCGTCGATCAAGGTGAGACGCCACAGGCGTGGTGTTTCTTCGACTCGGTACACACAACTTCGAGCAGCGATCTCCACATCGGACTGTGGGTTGTTACGCTGAATATCTCCACGAACAGTGCTTACGTGGGCGTAGGTTGCCCAACAACCGGCGGACTCAGAACAAGACTGTCCTACCGAAGTGTGAGCTTTACGGTCGCGATGATCCAGCTCAGGGATGCAACCTACACGACCACGTACGTCGAGATGATCCAGCCGACACCGTACGGGTCGTCACCCATTCCCTCGATCTCCACGATCACGATAGCGCCGGTGATCATGATCCTCTAACAGCAGTTCCATTGCACGCCCCATTTGGACGTGGTCATGATGCCGGCCCTGGACACAATGCTACTTGCTGTAGCGCAGGACAGCGCCTTTCACCTACACGTACGTTGAAATGATCCAGCCGACACCAATGAATCCGCTCAATGAAATAAACGGGTACTTGTGGTCCTTCAATGAAACAAACTGGTACTTGTTGTCCGCTCCTTTAATCAAAATGGCACATGTACTGTACATGTAGTCCGCTCAATTAAACAACTGATAGGTATCGTGCTACCTAATGAAGTGATGAATTAAGCGGACTTTTACCAATACACTGATCAATATATGTTTGGGTGGATACTTAATTTTCCTTTTTAATCAGGACGTCTTTCTGGAAAGCTGTTGGCTCTCAGCCTACTGCTGAGAGAATAAAATTGCTAAAAATTGACACTTTTTGCGCAAACAGATTACGCAGAGGACGAGTATTCTGAAACCGAGTGGTAGTCGATCATGCCTCACCGACGAGAAAGCTTTAGGCCGTATGGAATTACCACCACCCGTGAAGATGTATCTGCTCTTCAGAATCAGCAGGTCGTTGACAGTCCTCCACTTGAGGTAACTTTTCAGCTCCAGCTGACGTGATGGAACATTTACTAAAGTGCAATTGACAAATATGCATTAGTGTGAATGTCGAGTATCGATACCTGCCGCCACCGACACCAGCAACACATCGACTGCCACATCGTCATCGCAAATTCGTAAACTGCACGTCACATCACCCACGGCATAATATCGTGCTTGACACAGCGGAGCTGGGAAGCTGCCGCCCGGTGTGACGCAAGTACGAGCAGGAATATGAACGTTCCAGAAGACGGTGGCACTGAGCTCGACTGAGGTCGAGTACATGCCCCTTAGTGACTGCGTGAAGGAAGTGGTGTGGATGCGACTTCTGCTGAAGGACATTGACACGGAGCAGTGTGGTGCTACGATGATGTACGAAGACAACCAAGGTGTGATGGCTTTGTCGCAGAATGTTGGGTACCAGACCAGGACCAAGCATGTTGGCATCCGCTATCATTTCATCTGCGAGAAGGTTACGGCTGGCGTCGTGGAGCTCGAGTACGTTGAGTCCAAGAACCATCTCACTGACTTCCTGACCAAGGGGTTGTCAACCAAACCTCTTTGCTACCTACTCGAACGCAGCAACATCACCGGAATGCTCGAGTAGACCACGAATTGAGTGGGGGTGTTGCGATTGACAATTCGCAGCCTGCTTGACCTGACCATACCGCGGTACGTGCCCGCTGTGGTGTTGTTGCTGGATGTACACACTTGTGCGTGCCTAGTATGAATCCTGTGACGTGATTGGTTGCTCCCCACGATTCGTCGGCTCTGATTGGCCGATATAAGGTCGAGTTGAAGTTGCCCTTGTGCATGCGATCTGCAGCCCATTTGCGCCTATATTTTATGCAGCCGCTTTAGAGCGAGATGGAGTTAGAGGCTTACACATTGTACGATTGTTGACAAGACACAGGCGGATCGATCTGTTACAGGCGTTTGGCCTCATTCAAATTCAATCACTTTCAAGTTCGACTTCTTCGACTCACATCGACTACCAAACCTCGTTCGCTATTGACTAATGATACTCTCAATTGGTTATGAGCCCAAGCTACGCGGAAATGATCAAGCTCGTGGAAGACAACTACTTCCACTGGGAGTTCAACATGCGATGAAGCTCATGCGCAAGTGACTGCTGGCTCACATCGTCAAGGCTGAGTTCGACCCCCTGAGTGACCGCTCCACGGTACAGTGAGAGGCGGATGATTTTAAGGCTCTTGGTGTGATCGCTGGCAACATGAGTCTCACATACCAAGTATACATCCGTGGAGCGACGATGACTGCTCGTGTGTGGAGCATGTTCGAGGGGAAGTTCAACCGGAACACTGTCAAAAACCGACCCGTTATGACCAACAAGTTGCACAACTTCAAGTTGGAGCCCGGTACCATGTTCGCAGTTCATGTGGACAATTTCAAGGATATCGTCCTGCAGATGGAGACGATTGGTGAACCTCTGGATGAGACCCGCCAGCTTGCATTGCTCCTCGGCAGCCTGACGGAAGAGTTCAAGATGATCAGCACTGTGCCGAGAACACGCCGAGCATATTTCTCGCCTACGCGATTCAATCTCTCGCTGAAGTTGACGCTTCGGACGAATCGTCATCGGCTCAAGAGAGAGCTTTCGCAACGAAGAGGAAGGACTTCGGTGGCAAGCGTCGTTTCAGTGGCAAGGGCTTCTACTGCAAGCAGACTGGCCACAGGGAGTTCGAGTGCCACAAGATGAAGGCCGACGACGGACCTGGGCAAGTCGCACGGGAAGCTTTCGACTTTGCGTTCACGGCTACGAGTGCAATGGGCAAGTCGGAATGGCTCGTCGACTCTGGTGCAAGCAAAGGCCCTACTTCGCACTCTGCTGTTACGCGCGCATACGACATAGCTAATTTTCGCTGCGTGAAGATCTCCTTTAACTGAGCTCAATTATCCTAGTAGTGCTTCGTTTACATAGTAAGTACAGCCCAATAAGGATTAATTCGTTTGGTCTGATATGTGGTGCATACCATACAAAAATTTAGTTTGTTCAATTTAAACAATTTATATTTATCGTAAATCGTTAAGTACTATGTTTCTGAGCCGCAAAAATGCTGGATACCGTACTTATTATACATGAAAATTCCATGATGGAATGCCGGTTTGTAAACTTTAAATATAAGTTCTGATTGCATGCATGGAATACCGGTGCGGGTGCTAACTCTACGTATATTAATTGCTATGTGAGGTCGTCACTAAATTGCTTCTTTTGGCTACTATTACTAATGTCTCGCCGCGGGGTCGGCTGACAGTAGTACGCTGAGAATGCCTCCCTATTAGGTTGTCACCGTCGTCGATGGGTTTCAGGCTGGCACGAGGAGAGCCTCGCTAAAGTGGCACCGCGGCAACGATAGGTGCCCTGAGCGGGGAAGGGGGGTGCCTGCCATGGACCGCAAAAGCGAGACTGACGTCAAGCGCAGCCAAATCCTTAAAGTGAGTCGGGTTGGATCATTATTGATGCAAAGAGACATAGAAAACTAGAAGAATTCTACCCGAGAAAATACAGCGATTTTCATCGGAAACGCGATGGATATCGCGTTTTTTTAAATTGGAAATTACAGCAATTTACATTGGAAACGTCCTATCAGTGCGCTACCAGCCCACGTCCTCTAGTTACATGTACACGATTACATTATTTTTAAGTAATGTAGTCGTGTACATGACATGTAATAATTTAATTTGAAAAGACGTACAAACGAGTTGACACGTCTTTTCGTGGCCTACACTGTAGTCTACAGAACCCCTCTGCCCTATATAATAGTGTTGGCAAGTACTTCAAGTATAATACCTGTAGAAGCATTTCCAGCGGGAAAAGGCTAGTCCCTCGACGCGGGCGCGCATCACGACAACGCTGTCTACAGCATACTGTATCACCAATGCGGTTGACAAGCTGTAAACGGCAACTATGGTTACGATAAGGGGGCCAACGCTTTCGGTTGCAGCTAGACTAAAACCCTTAGGAACAATCACTTTACAATTCACCAAGTAACATATCAACGGCTTACTACCTGGATACACTGCAGGATCCCCATCCGTGTCTTCGTTTCCTGGCGAACACCACACCCTACAAACCGTCCATTCAGTCGAGATACTGCGCAGCACTCTTATAATACCAAACAAGTACTGTATCTCAACCGAATGGACCCAGAAAGTTACGGTTTCACATTGGAACATAACACTAGGTAAAATAGTACCCGTCACTAGCAAGCCCGAACCCGCGGGGGGGTAGTTCATTTGAACATTCTTTCTTCGATTTAGAGTCGTACACCGTTCACTCTAATTAGTCGTGTTACCTAAATAGTTGTTCACCTCTGATAGTCATCCCACTGGTTTTTGAAAAATATGTTTATTCCTGCATTAAATCAAAAAAAGAGGGCGGATTCGGATAGATCTTGTCGAGCCGATTTGTGAGACGTATTGGTATTATGTACCGAGAAACAGGTTTCGAGAAACAAGGTACTCAAAACAAGCTCCGAGGCTTACACCACAAATAGTCGTGGCACCAGAAATAAGGGTGAACGGTGTACTAGTTTTGAACAACGACGTTTGAGTTTAGCTAGGCTAAAGCATGCGTTTGTATTTTTTTCTGACGAAGTGCACAACTTACAATTGATACATGTACCTATTCTCCAAAGCCGTACAAGGTCTGACCTTGGCACTTGAGAGCGTACAGGACGTCCATGCTCTTGACTGTCTTGCGGTTGGTGAGTTCTGCGTAGGCCACTGCATCTCGAATTAAGTTACTTAGGTACACTCTGAGCACCGCGTGTATTTCGTGGTAGATAAGCCCGGAGATTCGAATCACACCGGCGCGGCGAGCTAGACGCCGTATTGACGGTTTGGTGAGTCCTCGGGCAGCGCATCGGAGGATCTTGCGATGGCGCTTAGCCCCGCCTCTGTCGACGCCTTGAACGCCTTTGCCGCGCCGTGGCATTGTCTACGGAATACAATGCAAAACAACAACTGTCAGTTCATATGACATGCAGGTGAGATGCATTGAATGCACTCGGCACAAAAATGCTCTGTAAATGCCAATAAATGGCTGATGGATTGTGATAGAACTACACGGGCTCTCGTTGTGAGCTCGAAATGGTCCAACACAGTCATATTATAATGGCGTCGTGACGTCTCAGAGCAATTGTTGCTGGAAATCCAGCGTTCGAGGCAGTGTTGGCTGTGATGGAAACGCTCGATGAGCTTCGTCGAAGTCACGCTGCTGGAAGTACAATCCTGTAGAATGCTGTATCTACATTGGGGACGCGCCAGCGCGCGTTAAATGCAGCCAGGCATGTCGTGGACGCTGAAGATGCTATGCAGGCTGCCGCAGATAACGAGCGCGGCACGTTCTGGACTCGTGTGATATTTGATGGAGAACGAGTTTCGCGTAGACAGATACAGCAGCAGCGCATTGAGGCTTGTGTATGAGAACGCGCGTCGTCGTGCGGAATGGAACTCGGATTCTCATCAATGAGGGTCAGAAACCACGGCAACTAGATCTAGCGACAACAGTTCATTGTCGCAAGTGCCGGAACTGACCGAGGAAGTTGTCAGTGACGGCTCGGCCGAGTAGGGGGTGACGCTCGTGACGCCGAAGACGATGATGGTGGTGGTGATGGAAAGGGACACGTTGAATGCTGCCGCCGAAGTTGTGCAGTGGTTTGAAGATGACTCCGAAGGCTCCATGGAATTTTAGATAGAGTCGACAATTCAAGGCGACGACGAGAGCCCGGTAAACATTTGAAATTGATCTTGCGATGGGTCTGGCAATGGCTCTCGGAGGATAGTGTGTCTAGCTTGGAAACCGAGCGATGGCAGTAACATGTATATCAGCGCCAGGACAGCCTCTTAATTTAAATCCCACAACATTGATTGAAAACATACCTGCTGTGCATGTTAATTATGATATCATTGCAGCTGCTGATAGATTCAGCTGGTTTGAGCCTCAGGACGACCAAGAAGCGCAGTACCAGTAAACCACAAGAATCGACTTCTTGTGAACGCGTTTTCTTTCTTATGTCAAGCATATAAAAACAGGATTCTCATTGGGCAGTACAGGTTGCAGCTGTCGTAGCCATGCACATCCCTCTTCGACCGCGGACGTAGGAAGTTATCTCAGTCATTTCAGAATCTACTCCGAGATACCCATAACGACAGACGCATCAGTACGTTGCTTGCTACGCTGCAGATACAGCATCAGAGCAAACGAGTCCTAATCGTAATGTTGTAGATACCAAAGAAGCCTGGATTGTGCAATTACATTAGTGGCGAGCAAATGCGCATGGTAAACGATGTTTGGGTTGTCCTGCCCATCGACACTTAAGATTGGCAAGAAGTTGCGAGGGTTTTAACGCCCAAGTAGCGTCCAGACAACAGCGAGGCGCGTAGAGATTGAAGCAAAAGTTTGCGATACTTTGCCAGGAACTTCGGCGCACAGAGATGCACTGCACATATTGGTGCGCGAGACGAAGTGCCATCTAGATGAGCATGCGTACCGTCGCCGCTGTGGCAAAACGGATTCGGCTTCGGTCACGGCGGAGAAGAGCAATGGGCCGTCAAAAGTCAGGCGAGACTGTTGGTCGTGCAGGACACACAGGGAGGCACGTTCCAGCTCCTGCTAAATTCGACTCTCGAAGCAGCGCTGGCAGTTCTTTGAGAAGGCCACCGCTGAGTGGCAAAGCGATTGGTTTACTTGCCGCCGGAGCACGCGATTCGGGTAGACACGGAGATTCTGGCACCACTATCGAGTGCGCCACGATAGAACTCCAAACTCGGCTCACACAGGAACCAGTCTCCACTTGTGCGCAAGATTTTCATTTGCTAGTGCAACAACTCACCCAGATGAAACGCGATATCGTTCACAAACTGCAAGGCTTGCATCATCGAGACCTTCCCGCCCGAATCAGCACCCGATGCAAGCCTGCGTCGTGTTGTTGATAAAGGCTTTGCGCTCTGTGGTCATAGAGATCTAATACAACCAACTAAACATAGCAGCAGAAGCTGCACGGTACCACTAAAACCTGGATGAAGTGTACATAGCGTAAGTGTTGATGTAGCGGATGCGTGGGCTTCAATACCACAATGTAGGACTTGAAGAGGAGATGGGAGGGCTTAAAAAGGATATTGTGGGACATCAAGCTCAACAAGTAGTAGCGGAGCCGCAAGTGCTTCGCTCAAGTCGGTGAAAGGCTTCTGGCAGCAACGAGACTCGTGCAGTTCTAAAAGTTTTCGTGCAGCATCTTGTGCTGGATGCAGTTATGTATACTGAGCATTCTGGTCGAAAGACGATCACCAAGATGGATGTCCTGTATGTACTGAAGAACCACGGCCAGACACTCTACGCGTTTGACACCTAAACTAGTATTTTTAATTATATGTAAGAAATCGATTCGATCGTTTCAACGCTTAAACGAGCTGCGACCTCCCCTGGGACGGATGACAGGGTAAGCAGCATTGTTAGAAGGGCTTTTGTGGTCCCTTTGCGGTTTTCTACTGGTATTATTCGGTACCGATAGCAGCTTATGTGACCCCCGCAGGTTTGGTCGGCTTTTCGCGATCGATAGGATATCGGTATCGGTTCTCGATTTTCCACTGCCATAAAGGCGGTGAGGGGTCGCCTCACTCAGACAGCCGCTTGGTAAAGGGTCGGTAATCGCGAGCACCGGCAACCTCAGAACGCTTGCGCACGGATATCATTCGCATACCAAACCCACCACGAAAATGGCCCAAGTTCAATAGCTTATGTGGTGCTAGAAATATATTGGCGGGTATTTTCTAAAAGGGTAAAATTGGTATCTTGCTCCGCAAATGAACGCGCAGCTTGACGGGAGATGCAGCTGCCACTGGGAACTTTTTTATTATTAGCAATTCCAGGGTCATCGCTGTACAAGGTTCGGCACGGTCCTCATAGCTGGTTGTTCCCCCAGGGGCAAAGAAAGTCGTTGTCCGTCGAGCCCTGGCAGCACAAGCACTGGTACGCGCTTCCTCAATGATGATGGACTTTTAGCTAACACTGGGTGGCGTGGTGCGTGCGTGCCAACGTGGTGCGCTGCACAGGTACGAGTGTAAACGCGGAAGTCAAGTGTTGTAAACAACGCCATTTAAGGAGTAGAGATTGTGACTGATCAAATGCTGCTTTGCTGTCGCGTTACTTCGCTATGGAGTATTGTGTCGCAAAATGACAAGACGGTAGTGGAAAATGACGAATATGACCTGTTACGGCATCTTGACGTAGCCTGCATGACTCTCCGAGTCTTAGCTTGTGGTTCCCCGAACCCATAAGTCTCCGCAGATGCTTAGATCACTATAGATTTACTTACTAGAGACTCAACGAGTTGGTATTCCTAACCCAAGGTAAATACACCCGTTACTGCTAAAACTGAACTGTTATTTGTTTGCTTGTCTGCGACAAAGCCCCTCTGGTGTAAGTATATGACTCTAAATATATACCATAGCTAAACCTAGTTAAATGCATATCGAGTGGCCCTGAAGCGACGTACTGAAATCCTGTTAATAGAAGAGTACCAAGTACTCGTTCCGTCAAGGTGACACGTAGTGTGGCTACACTACGTGCGACCTTCGTGTAACCCTGTTGCACTCTCCTCCTCTAAACCGTGGACACGCTGTATCCACGAGGGTCTGCTTGCATCAATCTCTCGGGATCGAGAACATTCCGCTCCGAGAGCGTTCTGCATCGAGTGTCCACACTCAGATGCCCACAGCCAACTGGTCCTTTGACCGTACTCCCTTGCCTCGCGACAACAGCCCTCACCGCGGGCCAAGCACACCTGTGTCTCCGACACCTTCGCCAACTTCGTCGTTCCGTTCGGAAGCGGTCGCTGACCACGCTCCACCAGCACGTGCGAGGGTCCCAGTCTCTGCGTATCAATCTACGCACAAGCGTCTACACGGTCAGAAGAGCATGGGTGGTGATGCCTCATAGGGCTGAGTCCGCGTGTGCTACGCGCGAGGTACCCGCTTCGAGGACTTTGAAGAAGGCGAGGAACCCATCGACTACTGCGAATCTGTGACCTATGGCAGTCCAGTCCGCTCGCTGATCCCGCACTCACTGTGCACACCGAATGGCGACTTTGCAAGTCCTGCGCAATGCGTCTCCGCTTCCTTCGCGGGGAGTCAACGACGATCCCATGTGACCTGGTGTCATCACCAATCCTTTTGGACGAAGACCAAGAGTAACAGCTTGCCGCTGGCTCGCAGATCCTGCGACTCGGCCATTGCTAATTCTGTCACGTCGTGACTGTGACTTCGAGCTTCACGACCCCAACGAGGTGGCTCACCGAGCAGCGTCTGAGCAGCTGAGCACGTACGCGGTCGGGCCCGCGGCCGCTACTTCTGACGAGCTGTCAGCACGCACTGCACTCTGTGAGCGACTCCTAACTCCCCAGAAGACAACTCAACGCGAGTATCGCGAGCGTTTGCAANCCGATGTGGACTTATCCCGTGGTGCTCCTGCCAGGAGAAACGTCTTTGGAAGACGGCGCTCAATTCCAGAACTGGACCGAAGCAGATCGCAAGCTGTCCTTCATTGACGGCCTTCGGACCAGCTTCCGTGAAGCTGATATTCGAGTCGAACGTAGACTCCGTTTCGAGTTTGTGAAGCTTACGCGTAAGCGCCAGTCGACCAGCCTCTCCCGCAGGGCTCTCTCACACTCGGTGCTCCTGCTGTAACAGCCGGCGGCACTCACTCGCGTGAAGTGCCAGCCATTTCTCTCCCAGGCCAGAGCGACAGCTCTGCTGCAGACCTTGCCCCCTCAACTATTTTTGCCAGGAAGCGTGAGGCAACCGCTGGCCCTTGTGGCGCTTCTGATCGTGTCGATCAAAAGTGTCTACGACGTCTGGGCAGTCCTGCCGGAGGGGAACCTGAGGATAACCTCTTCATTTCACAAGATATTGAGTACGACCCTGGCGACGACGCCTCACCACCAAGCGCTCCACGTGATAGTGGAAAATCTCCCTGCTCGTCGAGCAATGGAGGCGGCTGTCTCTGACAGGCTGAATCCTCGCGCTTTGAGTAGTAGCGCCCTTCAAGTGGTCTGAGACCGGATGGAGGACCTGCAGAGGTCCTGACACTGGGCGGCAGAGCACCGCTCTCGTCACGTCGACGAATTTGGGTATGCGCATCACCGCATGGACTGATTTGAGTCTCCTGACTCGGTTGCCACCAGTTTGACGCCCCTTGATCAGTCTTTCGCTCGTCGCTTCGGGGCGCTGGACCGTTCTCTCGCTGAGCTACGTGGTCAAGTGGACCTCGCTGTGCGCCTTCAGCACTTCGGGCAGCCGCCGTCAGTGCCGCCTCCCGTGGGGTCAATGCCTCCGCGCTCATCTGAACGTGGTCGCGGTACAGTTTGAGGAAGCCCACGTAAAACACGGGGTGCGTACGCATCTTCGTCGGAAGATCGGGCGTGTACGCCAAGCCCTTCCTGGTCACGACCTTGATATGTCCAATGAATCGCGGGCACAACTTAGTCTTAACGACCGCAGAAACTGCATGTTTAGGTAGTTCTTAGTGTTTAATAAAACTAGGTCATCTACCTTGAACACGTTCACGTTGCGGCTGCCCTTTTCATGAGCCTGTTCCTTCTAAACATCCTGGCTTTCAGCTATCGTGTCGCGTACTTGTCGTAAGACATTCATACGCGTGGACACGAGCGTGTCAACTTGTTTGCGACCCGCAATTGGGCTGATATCAGATAGCCCTTAGGCTATTCCTGCATCACTAAACCCAGAACCACGGAGTGGTAGCGTCAATGGGACGCGAGGGTGAGTGAGGTCGTTCACATAGAACATGGTGAAGCCTGTCGAGGCATGGACCGCATTGTTCAATGCGAACTCAACGAGTGGGAACATGGAGATCCATTGCTTGAGTCTGTCCGCACAGACACTCCGATGCCTGTGTCCGACTACGCCATTCACGCATTCAGTCTGACCATCGGTCTGCGTGTGGGCCGCCGTGGGCATGTCCAGTTGCGTGCCAAGCATCTTGAAGACTGGTGTTCAAAACTTGCCCGTGACACGGGGGTCTCGATCCGAGACAATCGTCCCCGGTAGCCCATGCTGGCGGAACACGCGATCCATAAACAGCGTGGCTGTTCCTTCTCCATCGATGGAGTCTGNATTGACAACACTCTGCGGGCACAAACAAGCTGGCCGACGGCGCAGCCGAGTGCGGCGAGGGTTTGACCCGTTGACACGTCTCACACATGCGTGCATATGTACTGACCCACTTGTACAGCTTCGGACACCAGTAGTGGACGCTCACCGACCTGTAGGTCTTCTCGTGACTGCGATGACCACCTAGTGGTGTATAATGTGCCTCTTAGAGGATCCGATACTTAATATCCTCATCGTGAGGGACCACGACACATGGAGTGTCGTCCGGACCCGTACTGTAGTACAATAGGCCGTCATTGAGTGTGTATCGATGCAACCTCGCTGACAATTTAATGTCTGAGTTCGAGAACTCCGTGCTTCCTTGCGCATGTAGCAGGGCTATGCAGGAGTCATCGCGTGCGTACGCCGAGCGGATCAAGTCTGTCACGGACGAAGTCACCGTTGTGATATGAGCGAGCGCATAATGGCTGTAGCAGGGTTACATTCGGGTAACAATGTTACCCTCCTGAAAGTGATAACATAACTTTCCACGTAGCTACATATGTCACTGAAGTGAGAACAGTAACCAAGGATCCTGAGAACCACTCAATCATGGCACTGGGGGCTTTCTATAGATTTACTATAGGTATTGTATTGCAGGACAATCTGGGCTCTGAATATATTCAGTATTACTTTACCTTATCTTTGGTACCAGTCCCCTTTCGGCCAAGGACTAAGTGAACTGCCGTTCACTGGGAGTTTGTATTAACTCCGAAGCACACATTTCCTCGACAGCCCGTCACACTTGGTAGCACTTGTAGTCAATCCGACACCTACGCGGGTGGATTGGACTACCTGAGATCCTCTGTGGTCTCTAAGAAAGCGAGCCACCATTGGTCGATCGAGGAGACTTTCCTCATTTGACCGACGCCGAGTTTGAGTCAGTCCGGAAAATGGCGGGCATCTTTGGGATGGATGCCTTCCGAGGCGTGGCGGTGTCAACACCGTCCGAACAGGTCGAGCGCGTGAATGCGTTCGACACCAATGAGCGTGGACTCATCGCTCCTGTCCAGGGGCTACAGCCTCCCCAGGCTGCACCGAGACCGGCCCAGCCGAAGCCCTTGATGCTAATGGTCCAGGCCTACAACGGGAAGCAAGGTAAGGACCTTCACTTCTGGGTCCGAGAGGTTGAGTTCGCGATGGGCGCGGTCCTACTCTCGGACGAGCGACTTCGTGTCGCCTTTGCGCTCTCGCATCTCAGTGGTGGAACCAAGAGCTCGGCGTACACGCGTGAAGCGACGTCGCCTCGATGATTCACATCCTGGGCTCAGCTGTCTGAACTTCACACAGCTGAGCCCACTGTGAACAGCTGCGAGCCGCTTTCCTCTTGGCGAACTATGAGTATCGTCAGCGCTCACGCTTCCTTCCTTGCAAACAAGGGAAACGTAAGCTGCGCGAGTACATTCAAGACATGTGCGAGCTAATTGCATCTTTAGTGGAGAACCTACCTGAACACATTAAGGTGGCGGTGTTCTTGGACGGACTCCGTGTGGGCCCTGCTTGCACGCTGCTATTTCGCGTGCAAGTCAGCACCCAGATCGTCCTTCAGGATGAGTACAGCGGCAATCAAGGCTGCACCCTCACCTCGGCGTGGGACGGCCACGCAGGCCCGAGCAAAAGCTCTGCTAGGGGCGCTCCTAAATGCTGGACACCAGTAGGGGCAGGGCGCCCTACTGGGAAGATCTAAGTCTTCATGAGCGGTGCGCGGGTGGTACGCTCCATGAAGGCTTAGCCCCTGAGCGTCTCTGCACTCTCGAACAGAAGCCCGGTAGCGGTGGGCTGCTAGTAGTACACGCACGTGTACGGGGATACGATCATCCCTTCCGAGTTTGGATCGACTCTGGGGACTCTAAGAACTTCGCACACCGCCAAACAGTCCCTGACAATAGCAACAGATTTTCCAATGCTCTGCGCGAGAGCAAAGGCAAAGGTCTGGTCTCCGTGAGTCTGGCCGATAGTACAGTGGTAGACGTACGAAAAGTCTACATAGACCTTGCTGTTAAGTTCGAGGACTTTGACTGCACAGAGCAATTCCTCGCTCTAGATATGGACAAGTATGGGGCTTGCCGTGGCTCGAGAAACACGAGCCCTGGATTGACTGGCACAGCACGGCAATCGGGGCCAGCCGGCCCGCAGTTTCTGCAGAGCATTGGTGAGTCATGTTCCCACCTCTGCCAGAAACAATGGCGCCGGCAAGGCACGCCAGAACGCGAACGCGTCTGCAGAGTTTATGGGAGCCGCTGAGGTATCCGGCGGGCTCCCTGAAGAGGGTGCTAAGTCAGCACCTTATGACGTATTACGTCGTAAGGTTATGAAGACAACGACGCCAGTGGCGCTGGACAGCGCTTACCATATGGGTAACATAGGTCCACCAGCGGGTAACATAGTTCCGCTTCCAGCAAGAAACGTTGAGGAGG
>LGTU01000659.1:0-28302 GCA_001314425.1 Phytophthora pluvialis | reverse complement strand
CCCCCCCCCCCTGCAGCCCGTGCCTTCCTCTTCGTCTTTTAACGTCGCTATCACGCTCTATACCAACACTTTGTTTTCCTTTTGCCCCCTTTCCACGCGAGAACTGCGACTCACCAGATCCTTTGGTCCGGGTCCCCTAATCCAAGTTGCATCGAAGTTTGTCTCCCTCCGACTGCTGGAGAAGACCAGTTCTCGCCAAAACATCAGGCGAGATGCCTTGCTTCGATATCTCAAAGGAATATCTAAAGGAGAAGCACATCGCGGGCATTTATTGGCAATGAAGACACACGAGCTTCTGGTGCGCGGGTGTGAGATTCGGCCCGAGTTATAGTAGATTCTTGGTGTTTCCCCTTGGTATCACCGCAGCAACATCCTCGATAGCGATTTCCGGTGAACCACGTCTATCATGGGTTCACTACTGCATGGCCAGCCAGACTGTTAAGTGTCTGAGCATGGCCCCGCAAATCTACATACTAGGAACTTGTATGCCAATTATATCTTTCTATTTTGATCCCCGATAACGGCTCGTGCCGCACAGCTCGATCCTGTCCACGACCGTTTGACACAGAGGCCAGCGGGAGACGTCTCGCAGCCTCGAGGGCTCACTTCATAATCTTCTCGCTATCGATCAACACACGCGGCTACATTTCCTTGCGGGTTAGACCCCACACTGTCGTGTGTTTGATCTGTTCTGAAGCCAACAGACCCGGGAAACACTATAAAAATTCTTTAGTGACTTCACTGCTGTTTGGTAGTAGCCTGGCCTGCTACGCTATGCAGCAGTGCTGAAGATTATCCAGACTTCAAAGCTCCCACACCCACAGCCTGGTGTGCGAGATACCTTGATAACATGGCGGACGCGGAGGCCTTGGATGGTGACTGGTCAGTGGGATCGATACCACTTTTCGCGCCGTTGGCAGCTCCAGAGATTATCAGCACATCGCATGAAGCGCTCGTGACGTGGCGACGTGAGCGACGTGAATACGAATCGAAGTTACGTGCTCGGTGCCGGATATATGGTGAGGATTACGCAGCTGTGGTTCAATCGATCAAAGATTCATTCAACACTGACCTGTTGGAGGGGTTTTGTGAATTACGATTGGGTGTCAACTCGGCCGATGTTACGGATGAATTTTTGTTGGCGGAGATTGAGCGAATCGTCTCGAATGTGAAAAATGACTCGCTGCCAGACATAAAATAACTTTTCAAGCGCGACCTGCGTCTGAATATGACTGAAACGGACGTCGAAGCCCGAGTGCTCGACTATTTCGTTCGATTCAAGAAGATCGTAGACGAAAACGGTCTGGGGAAATGTTTTGAGGGAGCTGGTGGAACTCGCGAAAAATGCAAACGACTTGTGGCTTCATTGCGCCCGGACTCCCTGAAAACCGATGTGAAACAGTGTATCAGATACACTTACAAGACTGTAGCATCCGACGCTAATCAGCTGTTCAAGTTGATAATTGATAAAGCGAAAGACCAGGAACGCAGTTTTCAGCGCGCTAAGAAACCGAAACGCGATCGTGAGGGGCGCGCACAGGAAGCGGACAAACAGGTCCAGTCCCTGAAGAAACAGAAGAAGCAGTGGCGAGGACTAGCGGCTGCTAGAACTGTTACACAGCCCCAGAAGCAGTGGCACAGATCAGCGGTTGCTAGAACAAATACACATCTCATCGATCCCCATGTCAAGTCCACGAAGCGTCACAGGCCAGAGCCTTCGACCACACGAGATGTTCCGCCTTTTCCGTGTCCGAAGTGCAAGGAGATGCACTGGTTACGTGAATGCACGAAAGCAACAGACGAAGAGAAGGCTGCATTACGCAAGTGCATGCGAGAGGCTCTCCGTTCGACCAATAAGGCCCGTCTCAAACGTCTGGGGGAATTGGTGCCAGTCCCAGACCGCAAAGTGACGCTCAATGGAATGTTGGAACTTCCTTACTGCCCTGATAGCAGTTCCGATTACACCGTTATTGGTAACTCGCATTGGGAATTGCTCTGTACTTTGGATTCCAGTGTTGAGGAGGTGAAACTGGTAAATCCCATCGAGAATCAAACCTTTGGTTCCACTTGGGTGTCAGCCAATCGAAAGGCAACGCTTCAAATACTGATTCACACGGCTGTCGGACCAGTTCAACCCATGAGATTATGGGAAGTTCTAATCACTGATGTTGATGACGATGAATTTATCGTGGGGAACGATCTGTTGAGTGCACTTGGTATTGACGTGGAACGCTAGCTCGAGCAACTAGCTAGTCGTGGAGATGATGAATCAAGTGGCGACCCAATCGAACTTGAGGTCGATGAGATGCCTGTACAAGTAAGTGGAACTGATGAAACCAAGGAATGTGGCGATGGGCTCCCGGGTTCACCTCTGCAGCTCTACATCTCCGGGTGTTTCTTCTTGGTACCGACGGCTTCCGACACTCTTTTTCAGACTGCTCCGAAATAGCTATCACCAACGGTCGAGGCTTTTCTTGAAGTTGCACCATCCGGACTTCTCCAGTGTCTGCTCGGGGTCTCAGTAAGAGCTTTGTCAGCCACTGATAACCCTGAGACTGAACTGCGGGTGGCTCAGCATCCCGAAGCATCTGTTCGAATCGCTCAGCTCTCAACCGAGCCTGCGTTGAAACCGTGCTCTCGAAAATGAGCTGCTGCCATTCCTGATAGCGTCGCAATCCAGGACGTACGAACGTTCCTGCTTTCGGAAACAGTCCATACTCGACAATCCGGGCTACTGGAGTCCGCATGTCGATCCAGACGTCTTTGCTCGAGATATTCACCACTTTGACTGCGGTGGCCCAAGACTTGGCGCCATAGATGATTTTGGTCACCCACTTATCGCTCGTCCGGCCCAAACTATATCACGCTGGGGGTTAGCTTGACCGTAATGGATACGGGCACTCGCCTGTTCTCCTGATCGTAAAAGTAGATCGTACGGAGCGGTGACCGGGAGGTCCAACCCTTGTCGCTTCCTGATGACATTACCATACATGAGTACTGACTCCTCATCCGGGAGAATCACCAATCCTTCTCGAACACACAAACGAACTCCTGCACTGAACATGAAATCCATGCCCAGCAGAACATCCACGCCTTCACCAATATTCGTGACCCACCAATCCAAGACGTACACGATCCGATGACCTAAAGTCACTTTCACCTGAGTACTCACCGTGATGTATGTCGGGATGGCTCCTAATCCGGACACCTTGACCTGCTTATGTGAGCTTAATTTGAGCTTGAGCCTACGTGCAAGGTCGAAACTCATCATACTCTCAGTCGCTCCCGTGTCCAGCAAGATCTGCATCCTGATGTTTTTCACCGCATCATGAACCACCGCAACTTGACGTCTCTCTTCTTCTGGATCGTGATCTGCCCACCACCCATAGCGTTCTCCCGGATGCAGTCGAAACTCAACTGGCCCGTCAGGTGCTGCAGGCAACGGCGGTCCCGAATAGTCCGAAGTCTCGAACTCGGGCGGCACAGGTCCATCATCATTCAGGGAAGTCATGCATTGTTGATTATTTTGGCTCTTGGGCCTCAATTCAGGGCCGACATACGCTAAGACGCACAATTATGAGAGGTTTCTCTGCCCGACGCGTACCGAATCCTCATTCGGCGGGCTTAGTGGTTTAACTGCGCTCCCTCAGAATCGGCCTCGCCATTCAGGAAGGCGTCCCGTATGTGTCTGGGCGGGTCAGTCAGGTCTCCTTGGCGAATTGGCTTCTTGATCTCTTGGAATGCTTTCCAATCTTCACAACGTCCTTTGTGAAATTGATCACACTTCTTGCAGGGCTTCGTCTCGCAGATGTGAGCCGGGTGCCCACGACGATGGCACCGATCACAAATCAGGTTAGCCCAGCAATTCTAAGGACGGTGACCCAACTTGCCACATCCTTCACAGAACTCGTTTCGATCCGGGCTGTTTCGCGGCAAGTGAGCTGGAAACGGCGATGCTTGGGGCTGCCTTGGGGCAGGCGTTCATGTAGGCTGTGGGCGCCTTGGCTGCCAGCCGACATTCTCCATCACGCGGTAGACCTCGTGAATAACTTCTTCCTTCGTCATCGCTGCTCCGTCTCGCACTACATTCGGAGTGCTCGTTTCACATTTATCCGGAGTGGTCACTAGTTCAGGCGCGGGTCCCTTCGCCTCCACACCATCTTCGGGATAGACGCACTCTTCAGACTCTGGATTTCCTTCGCCTTGAGCAATGTACCCACGGTCATGACGCTTCGAATTGAACCGCTCCCGGATGACATTGTCGGCTCGGAAATCGCGTGCTGGGGAGTCCGGGTAGCTCTACCGCCACGTTGGCGAACTTCGGCCTGTTGGTTCAGGACGTACTCCAAATCCGAAATCTTGCGGAAATACTGACTCTGGAGTGTCGCCTGGAGTGGCTCATCCACAAGCTTCTTGATGAACGTCTTAACATGCTGCTCTCGCTGCCGATCCGACTTCCTGTACGCGACATCAGCCCGACTCGCGGCCAGATTCAGGCGGTACAGGAACGCCAGAGCCGATTCATTCTTGAACTGAGCCTTGGTGTAGTACAGTTCTTCCTCTGAGACCTTCGACTTGCAGTAATCACGCTTGAACTCTCCGGATAACTTGGTCCAATCTCGACGAACGTCCTTCTTGAGCTGTCCGCGCCAGTTGCGCATGGCAGGCGCCATCTTGAGCTTGAGCTCGTATGCCTTCATCTGGTTGTCCAACCACTCTGAGCAGCCATATCCAGGAAGCGTTCCCACCAACGGCGATGCGCAGCGAACGAGGCCTCCTCGTGGAAGTCTTCCTGCGTACTTGAGTTCACGTACGGCCAGAATGCCATCACAGTGGTTCCACCTTGCGCAGTGGTCATCGCTTGGTTCGTTGGGACATCATCGGACAAGCTGTCGGGAGTCTGCATCGCTGGAGCTGCCATCGCTGGGCTCCAGCGTCTGAGGGACCTCAATGTCCACGCGAATGTTTCTTGCGATACTCACGTCGAGGGTGTTCCTTGTCTTCGCGCTTCTGGCGGTCACTTGGCTTTGCTTCAGGCTTCGGCGCCGTTCCTCGGGATACACTCGACTTGGATGCCCCGGGCGCCGATTCTTTCCCCTCAGCTGGCGCTTCTTCCTTCACATACTTACTTTCAGTGAAGCCGCTGAGGGTCGCTTGAAGCTGGACTGCGGGAAGATTGCTGACTATCTGGACAGCTGGTCTGGTCCGTCTATCACTTGCTCTCCAGTGATTACGTCACTGAATTCTCAGTTCGAACTTGCTCGATCGGGTTCAACCTGGGTTGAGTTGCTGGATTAGAGTCAGGCGACCCTGAGCTCCTTGAACTTGGGGCGGCGTTGCAGGAATGTTGCGGGAGCGAGTTCCTTGAACATTTCGGAGATTCCGGATAGTCGCTTGTTCACGATTGCGTGCCTCCTCTAGGGACTAAATCTTCTGCTGGAAGGATCCAAGTTGTGCCTTCAGGCTCTGTTGAAGGGCCGTAGCCCACGTAACCTTGTCCGCCTCGATGCCAACTTGGAGTCGCTGCCAGCGCTGCTCGAGCACTACCTGGGCTTCCTCTCGTGCACGCCTCGCTGCCTAAGCACGTGCTGCCTCGATGTCTTTGAGCGATACATGCTGATGAGATTCTAGGGCTTAGACAGGAAGCTCTGGAACAGACTTCATCGGGCTCGTACGAGGTTCCAAGCTCCGAA
Organism: Phytophthora pluvialis; assembly: GCA_001314425.1. Taxonomy (NCBI): domain Eukaryota; phylum Oomycota; class Peronosporomycetes; order Peronosporales; family Peronosporaceae; genus Phytophthora; species Phytophthora pluvialis. The sequence continues at coordinate 22,609 of LGTU01000659.1, read as the reverse complement.
TGACGCGTTCTTCTTGTGAAGCGGTCTAAGTGGCTAACGTCTGGATCGCTTGGAATGCACGACGGAGATTCTCGTCCTGATGATCCTGACGAGCGTCAGCGGTATCCTGATTGGACTCCATTCGGGATAGGGCATCCTGCGTCGACCTCATCGTGTCCAAGGCAACCTGAGATGTGCCAGACATTCCCGATCGACCGGACCTTCCTGAGTGATCAGTACGCTCCGACTTAATCGACGGACTTGGTGACCGCTTCAGCTTGGACAAGCGTTTAGACGATCGTCTGTGACGCCTGGAACTTCGTCGGCTTCTTCGACCACCTTCATCAGAGCTCGAATCACTTGGCGGTCGGTCCGGACTTGACCTGGGTGGGCCTACGGAACGTCCTCCACCGGCGACCACTCCGAGTGCTGATACGACCCGACTCCGACATAACGACATCGCCCTGATCGACCAACACTGGTGGCGCTGGGATTACTGGTTCCGTAACTCGGACACCCATGCTTCCAGCATTTTGGATTACATCACCTTGGGCGGAAAATACCATTCCGGTTGGACCAACACACGTCATGTGACTTGACGCTGCTCCTCCGAAGGACCACATCGAGGAAGAGGAGGACGAGTTCCTCGCGGATGACCTCGATCCCGAAGTTGTACTGAGGTTTGACTCGTCCGATACACCTCTTCCAGTGGACGTTTTTCTTCATCTTCTGAGTCGTCATCCACGATCACAACATCTCGACTTGGCCTAGGTGGTCCCGAAGGTCCTCCTTCAGCCGAGGACTCAACCTTGACGGCGCCTCCCAAAGACGGCTTAACGGCACATCCGGGTTGGACGTGCTCAGGAACTCCACGCTCGAACCCAAGCTGGAGCCCCTCGGGGAGCCTCTCAGAGACCTTGCATTCGAGTCGCCCTCGACGCCTCCATTCAGGGAAGCTTGGTGTGCATCCTGAACTGCGGCCTTCGAGTCCGGCTGACCTTGAATCTCCGCCGACTCCATCTCCTCTTGAGATGCCTTACCCTTCGCAGCGTTGGCCACTCGAGCTTCCTCCTCCACTTCATCCAGAGACTTCTGTTCTTCCGGCGGCATCCCTCCAGCTCGACGCGATTGTCGTGACGCTTAACCGCGTGTGCTCTCTGTTCCAGCCATAATCCGTTAGATTAGTAGGTTAGCAGCTCTCAGCACCCTTACAGAACCTATCACTATATTGATCAGTGAAACCCTAGGAAATCAAATCCGCGCACGCGCACCAGGTGAGGCGAGGCGGGTGAACGCATTTATCGTCCAGGTGTATAGCGCACGTCCCACATACTGGTGTTCCGGGAAGGAACGGCTTGGGGAAACCAGAATCACGCAACTGGTGCCTGAATCGGGTTGGCGTGTGACCTTGTGCAATCCCTATAGGTGTCGTTTGTCTTCGGCGGACCGGGCTTCGACCGATTAGGTGCAATCAATAGGATACAGAGATAATACAGAGAACTTCAGACACTACTTGCCTTTGGAGTGCTGGATGGAGAGAGATCACGAGCAAAGACCTTCTCCAGATAACCTAATACAAATGCAGAGTCTGTACACACAATATGCAGCCTGTCACTTTAGGTTGCAATCCCGAATACAGCTTAATTCGGGTTGCCCAACGCGCACCACCCTCGAATAAACGAGAAAAATCAATACAAATACCTTCCTAACACACAGCTACAATCAGACCCTAGGGGTGATCGCTACTACCTCCTAAAATCGCAGGGATGAATATGAAATGGGTCGCCACTCGGAAGCGACGCCCAACTTGGCAAATAAAACAGGTGGATCACTTCGATGCGCGAGCAACCGGTCCTCACCTGAATCGACTTGAAACTGGTCGAGAGCTTTCACGCGGTCTCGCTTCCTGCGTGGCCTTAGTCGTCCGCTGTCGCTGGGGCTCCTGGGTATCAATCCCTCAGGCAGTCACTCCTAGTCGCGGGCTTCCGNTGGGTCTCTGGATTGTTGGCGGTCTCCTCTGTCGTGAATGTACACTCGCTTCAGGTTGACTTGGTCTTAGTATACTTGAGCAGTCACCTCGAGCTTCACGTCGGGGTTCACCCATCACTTGATCACGGCGGCAGCAGGTCAGGCGCAGTCTGGGATCTCAGGATCGGCAGCACCGTCGACCTCTCCGCGGCTGTCTGGCTTGCGGCTCCATGCTCCAGGTATGTCATGCTCCGAACTGTCCTTTCCGTCGCTCACTTCGTTGACTGGGTACGTCGCCGGACCTCTAGCCATTGGCAGAAATCCACATGGGTACATCGTCACTCGGGCTGTCAATCCTTCAGGTGGTCGGGCATTCAGGTTGAACGGAGTCATCCGGGATGGATGCTCGGTCGCTCAGGTAGCACGCTGTCTTCTCAGACTGTACGTGCCCCTGATGTTTTGGATCATCACTTGGTCTCTTCGTTCGTGTCTTCGACTCTTGGCACTTCATCTATGTGGCACCTCAGTTGTCGGTTCAGGATCTTCGTGGCTTGGCATCTTCACGGTTGCAGTTGGTCGGTAGATCTTGGAGGGTGTACGCATGTACAGTCAGGATCTCTTGATCTTGGGTAGCTTGAGTGATGTTATGGCTCCACCAAGGCAGGCTGCCTCCCAGGATACGTTCACTGGGGGCACTTCTATCCCTTTCGGGTACCCGCCGTCAAGGACACTGGCGGCTCGGACTGGGCGCTGTATCATCATCCTGAATCAAGGCCTCGTTCAGGATGAGCGCCTCCACTCCTGTTAGGCGTATGTGTAAGCCAGGCATCTGCCCCCGCGATCTTCAAGTGTCCAGTATATTCGGGTGTCCCACGCTCACGCCATCCTGGATACCCATCTCCTTCGTCAAATCATCCGGATCTTGTCACCCAGGAGGCTGGTCGGGGAAAATGTCGGGTCACCTCGTGTCATACGTATGATGAAGAGCATATCTGTAAGTCCGTACCATAAAGAATAGATATCAGTGCAACTGTACTAGTTCTGGATGATTCGATTTTGATCCAGTACCTTGCCCGCAACCGGTCGTCGATAACGGCTTTGGTATGGGTTGCGTGGATGTCCACGACCAGCTCCGACTCCAGCGTTACAGCATCCAGGAGTGCATTTCGCTGCGCAAGTACTACATGCAGTTGTTCCTGTGGTTCATGGACATGGCTGTTGTCAATGGATACATCGTTCACTGCATCACCCGCAAGAAGAAAGGTGAAAAAAACGCCTACCCATGCCGAGTACCTGCGCTAGTTGCATAACCAGCTACTGGCACTGCGCACTATCAAACTTCGAGACGGACCCCAACGCAGAGGACCTGGTGTCAGTACTAATACCCTGCCAGTAGCACATATTAGTCAACACGGATGAGTTCTACTCCTCCAACAAACAGCACAAACGCCGGCAGTACATTTGTAAGGTGTGCTCCGCTTTTGCCGATACGAAGACCAAGTCGTTTAAAACAAGCTTCTTCTGCTAGCAATGCAGCGACGCATTGGGCGGCCGTGTGTCACTCTGTCGTCATGTGCGGCAACACGCTCACGTGCTCGCAGATATGGCACGCTACGTGGGGCGACGGCAAGAATATTCCACCAAACCTGAAGAAGAAAATAAGATTCCGTAAGCGTAAGAGAGAGAACGAGGAGAAGGAATAGACCCCGCACATATTCAACAAGTTAGCTGCACTAACGTGTCTTTGGGTGCTAGCTGGCGCGCAGAGAAGAAATTGCCCTGTTCCTCATCACTAATACGCTAGTTAGGAACTATACAAATTCTTTCTCTGCGCGCGGTCCTCGTTGGCACCAAACGGTAGCGCGCCAAAACGGAAGCGCGCCAACGATGATGGTTGGCGCTAGTAGCTGGGTAAAGTCAACGATCGTAGCGAAATTGACGTATAATTTTGAATGGGAGGATTTGAACGCGCTCTACTCTCCAGGGAGCCAATAGAACATCGTTATTCTTGCAGATGTTGGATATATTGTGAGTGATATGTTCATTTATGTAGCTGCTTTGTGCTGGTTCTTAGCCAGAGAGCACGAAGGGGCTTACAACAGCATTCCTTTCGCAAGTTTTGAGGTATACTTTAATCAAGCTGTTTGCTTATTCTGGTCGACATCAATCCCTAGTGTGCCGAGCAGGTCGCGTCCAATGATGAACTCGTCATCGTCCGTGTCAACAATGAGGCATGGCACTTCCTCTGCAGGCTCCACCGGCCCAGCGACAGTGTGGATGAGGATGTGAAGCATGGTTTTTTTCAGAGCCATGACCGGGTGCGAACCAAATGCCAGGATCTGCACCGGCGTGTCCAGCTTATCTTGTTGCACCGTAGGATCAGCAGTGAATAGCATCTCCCAGTGCGAGTGACCGATCACCGTGTGGTCGGACCCAGTGTTCCGACAACACGGCAACTCCAGCACACCGTTGATTGTCGGCATAAGCTTCTGGAGTCTCTTCGTGTGAGACTGACGTGATAGCTTGGCGTCACGAAGCTTCTGGCGGAGAGCCGTCTTCTCAGCGTCGGTCGCTTTGGTGCAGTCTCTCAGCCAGTGCATCTATTGGCTCTTCGGGCAGAGCGACGGCGGCCCACGAGTCGTCGAGCGGGTCTCCTTGCTGGCCTTCCAGTCGGCCTTCTGCTGCGGGGTCCTCTTGTACGTCTTCGGGCCTTCGCGAGCAGTCTTCTTGGCGTGCACAACGACCTTTCCGGGAGGGTTCGTCATAGTCTGCCTGGGCCGTCCTTGGTCCTTCGATCCAAGCCGCATCTTCTTGTTTTGTAGGAAATAGCGCTCGTGCTCCTTGGTTTTGTCGTTCACCAAGGTTAATAGGTCCGAGAGGTTCTTGCCGACAGCATTGTTGGTCCAGCGAACAGTAGCTTCTACGTCGGCCTTGAGGATCGGCGGAGCGACTGACGCAATGAGTGGCTCACATTTCTCCTTCTCTCCGTCATCACCGGCGAAGCAGTCTTCCAGTCCGTTCTCCATCACGATCTCCTTGCAGCGCTGGAAGTAGCTGATGACCCGAGCATCAACGTCGCTCTCCGTGAGGTCCATCAGCAACTCCCTCTTGAACAGCGCTTTGATTTCCGGTAGGTCGTCGTTCTTGACCGCCGGAAGCAGGGCCTTGATCTCCGCGACGAAGCACCCCTCAGTGCTTCGTCGACATCGTTCCGCAGGCGTAGCGAACAGAACACCTCGAGGAGGTCAGAGTTGAACGACACCGTCACCGTGTCGGTGACGGTGTCGAAATCCTCGCCGGAGGTTCGGCATCGGGCCCTCACGTAATGGCGGCGAAGCTTGGTCCAGCAGCGCTTCGTGCGAGATCGACTTGATCTGCGGCGACAGTACAGGGGCGAAAATTGGAACTGAGTATTCGAAGGACTTCTCCTCGTCATAGGTTTCGTCGTCACCACGTCTTTTCGACATGGCGACAGTTTCTTCGAAAGTTTGACACCGAGTCGGCTCCGCCGTGGTCTTCGACTTGAGGTCGGAAACTGTTGGACACACTAAATAATTCTTTGTAGTCTGCCAGTTTTTTTTGGCAATCCAGGAGGCAGGTGGTGAGCCTGTTGGAACTGGTAGCCTAGTGTATTGGGTCGCTTGCGTAGTAGCTACCAGAATAAAGAGTGAGAGATGTAGACGATGTAGTCTAGCCTGTTCATGAAATATGCATCCATCTTCTGGCTGACGCCAGCAAGAGGAACCTGGGGCGCCACTAGCGGAGACGCGGCGACCTACGAGGGCCCAAGAACGGAGAAGTGACCGGAGGCGAGTGAAGCAAGGTAGACGAGTGGGAGAGAGAGCGAGACGAGAGGCGCGAGGTTGCGACAGAGTGTAGTACCGGCGGGTGAGGAAGCACGCGCACAAGGGAAACGACTCGAGTAGCCGAAGAGACGCCCGAATAACCGTAGGGGACGTAGCGGAGGACCTGGGTGACTGGTTAAGAGAAGTATAGCTGGCGAGAGGTTAACACGTCAAGAACGAACTAATAAATAGGTCGCTACGATACAGCGACCGGCGGGGGACACAGTTGTGGTCCTGACAAGCCATTCGTATTTCAAGAATGAGCATCGCGACCAATGCACGCGGCGAGGAAGTAGCGGGCCGGCCCATTACAAAAACTTCAGAACATCGCTCGCCTGTTGGGTCCTATAGTGCTAGATTAGTTTGCGTCACGCTGTCAACTATTTCAACGAAATCAATTCAAACGGAACATGAAACTACCAACAAGTAAAAAGCAACATCCACCACCGTCTTGCCACGAAGTCTCAGTCGCATCCTACACCAGCCAAACGTACTGCGGCATGCTCACCAGCATCTTCTCCGTTTGTTTCTGCTGCTTTTCAAGTGTCTCGAGATCTGAAGCGCACTGCTTCAGTGTCCCGCTCCCGAACGAGTGTCCACTTGGTCCGGGAATGTCACGGCGAAAATCCGACGTCTTGATACGGCCAAGAGCTTCCGTCTTCTCATTTCCAATCTTGGGGATTATTTTGACGCTTTCGGAATCGTCGGCTGGGGCCCACGGAATCACTTGCTGGCGCTCGATATTCGACGCACTATCTGCAGCACCGACAAAAATTAACGCCACACTCTCCGGGTCTGCCAACGCTTCATCCATCAACCCGACGGCTTCTAGCAAAGCCACAATCTCCTTCCCGTTAACAGGGTGTCTGGACGACACGGTCATTTTGAACAGTAGATTTTTCTTGAAATTGTTGTCTTCAAGCGGATAGTAGAAGGAATCAATGGACTCGTCGTAGTTGGGTGAGCGCGAAATATGGTACGGACCCGTTTCAAGCGTAGCGCTCGACAAATCCTTCGAGTCAAAGAAAAAAAACTCCTCGCTTCTTTGGCACGTGAAGGTTTTGAGATGGTTGCGGTCGGAAGAGATACACTTGGTCTGAATCTCACCACCGCGTACCAGAAGCTCGTGCGCCTTCATCTCAAATAGATGCCCGCGTAATGCTTCTCTTTTAGGAATTCCTTGGCGATATCGAAACAAGGCACCTCGATTTTCGTATAGACGAGAGCTGATTTTCTCGAGCAGTCGGAGGGAGACGAACTTCGATGCAACTAGGACATCGAATTGTCTGGGGTTGCCTAGTTTGAGCTGAAAGTGACACATCCGATGGAACGTTGGGCTATCCAATACTATATTTTGCTAGTGCCCTGGTGCAGTAGTATTCTAGTTTTCGTGAGCGCAAGCTAATAGCAAGCGCATCACACTCTCGATAATGGAGACACCGTACGCTGTTCCCGTAGACGATCTCACCAAGCCCAATGCAAACCCCGTGGAAGTCGCAGTAGTTATCCCAGTTGAAGTCGCCGAGCTCGACAAGGGTCCATCCGGTATCATGCTCGGCGAATGGGAAGAGCAGTTATGTGGTTGCTGCACGCATTGCGTTCCGAACTGTCTCATGGCGACCTGCTGTCTCTGTATTTCGGTGGCGCAGATTTCAGCTCGCTTGGGTACGACAACATACACTTGCGCACTGCTCACACTCGTGCTGCTCTTTTCGTTTACTTGTGGCATTGCACACGCGATTCTCTTCGTCTGGATCTGGCAGCTACGTCAACTTACCCGAGAGCGGTTCAGAATCCCAGGCGGATGCTGTGAGGACTACTGCGCCTCCTTTTGGTTCCCTTGCTGCACGCTCGCTCAGATTGCGATGCACATCAAGAGTTACAAGCCAGGAAGCTGCGACTTTGGGCCTCAAGACACACTGCCAGAATACAAGGAAGCTTAGAGGCGCATTGCAATCTTGTACTTCACCAATATGACCGGACAAACGATGGTTGCTCCATAGCTTTAAGAAATGTCCGCAATCTCTTCAAGTATTTCGCATGTGCATTGAAAAAAACTTCCCCTTTAGTCCACCAGGAAGGTGGAGCCGGCTCACGTTTTCTTGCCTTGATTGCAAATGCAAACGTTCGACCAGGAGAAGGCTGACCAGTACCCACGATGACCAACCTCGAGAAGGAGAACCACTTTATTATCATAATGGAGGCAGTATATCAACAAGGAGTGCGCTGCCGAGGTGGATGCACCCAGGACTGAATGAAGAAACTAACTTTTGGTTTGTTGGCCAAGTGGGTGGAACCACTGACCCTTGTGATCAAACTAGTTCCTCGATCGAAGCCCCAAGGAATGCCATACATTGAAGGCTTATCGTGGCTTCCGTCTCAGTATGTCTCATCATATTGAAGTGGACATGCTGCAGCTCGTCCAACATTAAAGCCGCCATTTACCACAACACAACCGAATTTGCTCCAGGCCTCGCAAAAGCAACAAAGATCACCCCGACCGGATCAAACCCCCACAGCTTCGCCCACACCGAATGAAGGCGACCACCCCAAACCAGATCAAGCCATGACCAAGTCCCCCACTGCTTCGCCCACGCCGAATGAAGGCGACCACCCGTACGCCATCCAAGTGGATGCCCCGTTGACGCCACCTGGATACCCACACGTCAACCCGAATGCCCGAGGCGAGCACGTGAGCGACATCAAGGTCGGAGGCTGGGAGACGGCCCTGTGGTGCGGCTGCTTCAAGCACTGCGTGCCCAACTTCTGCATGGTCGCCTTCTGTCCGTGTGTCACGCACGCGCAGATCTCGGCTCGACTGGGGATGGCGCCCTACTGGTGCGCGCTCGCCACCCTCTTCACGCTCGTGCTACTGACCGGCGGCACCGTGCACGTGATCCTGTTCGTGTGGATCTGGCAGGCGCGCGCGCTCACTCGCGAGCGGTTCCAGATCCCGGGCGGGTGCTGCCGAGACTGCTGCGCCTCGCTCTTCTGCCCGTGCTGCACGCTGGCCCAGATCGCCACGCACATCAAGAGCTACCAGCCTGGAAGCTGCGACTTCGGACCGCCCGACACTTTGCCAGCGTACTCGCGCACCTGAGCGTCTTCACAAGGCGCTCGCTTCCGTCGCCAACTTACGTTAGAAAAGAGGTAGAACGAATACCTGCACCTCCGAATCGAATGACATGCATCAATCGTAAAAGCACCAACGCGATCTCTATGCGTCGACCGCCGTCCAGGATAAGTTACGTTGAAGGCGAAGCAAACTGCAGTCAAAGTCCAGCATTGCAACGAAAGGGAGCGGCACTGCAGTGGCAAATCTTTGTCCGGCCTCCACGTTGTTTGTATAATCGCAGCGTCCCACTTACTGGCTCCGGTGAGCCGCTCGTTCGAGGTCACCCACTCACTCTCCAAGTCTTCACTTCAAGGTCAGCTCAAGGTCAGCGCAAGGTCATGAAGGAGGACGTGAGGTTCCAGCTCGTGTGCTTCGGCTTCGGCCAGGCCATCATGCTGCTCAACGTGGCGTCGGGCGTCCTGTCCAAGTACCTGACGCTCGAGAACGCCAGCCTGCCCACGCTGCAGAGCACGTGTCTGTACGTGCTGCTGGCGGTCGTGTACCTGCTCGTCCGCTTCGTGCGCAAGACGCCGCTCGTGGGCGTCTCCTGGTGGTTCTACGTCGTCCTGGCCGTCGTGGACGTGGAGGGCAACTACTTCGCCGTCAAGGCCTACAACTACGCCAACTACGCCACGCTCAGCCTCATCCTCAACATGACGGTGCCGTTCGTGACGCTCTTCTGCTACCTGTTCCTCAAGACGCGCTACTCGACGCGCCACTACCTCGGCGCCGTGATCGCGCTGGGCGGCTCCGTCGTCATCTTCGTGTCGGACTACACGTCATCCGCCAACGGTACCAGCAGCCGGGAGGTGCGTGGCGACATGTACGCGCTCATCGCCGCCGCCTTCTACGCCACGTCCAACGTGATGATCCAGGCGGTGGTCAAGGCGCGCGACGTAGACTCGAACGTCGAGGTGCTGGGCTTCCTGGGCTTCTGGGCGTCCATTGTGTCCATCATCCAGGTGCTCGTGCTCGAGCGCAGCCCCATCGAGTCCGTGGACTTCACCGGCCGCGTCTACGGCTACATGGCCGGCTACGTGTGCGTGCTCTTCGTCTTCTACACCATCACGTCCGTCTTCCTGCGCTGGGCCGAGTCGCTCATGTTCAACCTCAGCCTGCTCACGGGCCCGATCTTCACCGTCGCCGTCTCGTACCTCATCTTCGACGAGGCGGTCAACAAATGGTACTGGCTGGCCTTGGCGCTCGTGTACATCGGCCTCATCTGCTACAGCACGGCCCCAGCCCCCACGGAGAGCTCCAAAGCCACCGATGACGACAAACACCCCACGGGCGACTACGGCGAGGCGCTCACCCCCGACGCCACGCGCTACGCCTAACGTCGCTACACAACAGCATACAACGCCAAGTTGAAGTGGCTTTTGTCCACTGTCCATGTTTCACGTACTAGCTTTAACATATACTGATTTAATACAATCCAATCTCACTACCTCCCTATGTACTAAGTTAATATAATTCCAATCAACCAATCACCACGTCGCTTCCCCAATCGCCAGCCATTTCTAGTATAAAAGTATGGACCCGCAGCTGTACCAGCAGGTCCTGCTGGCCGTGCAGGTGAGCCACTCGCCGCTGGCGTCGCCCAGCGACCGCCAGGCCGCCTACGCCTTCTGCGAGGAGTTCAAGGGCCGCGCGGACTGCGCGCTGTACGCCGCCGCGCTATACCGCAACCCGGGCGGTGGCGACGCGCAGCCGCTGGAGCTGCACACGCGCCAGCACTTCGCGCTGCACGTGCTGGAGCACCACGTGCTCACGCGCTGGGACGCGCAGCCCGTGGATGAGCAGCAGAGGATGCGCGCCGAGCTCGTGGAGCTCCTCCTGAGGGAGAAACCGCAGCCAGAGGACGAGCCCGTGTTCGTGCGCGAGAAGAAGGTGGCGCTGCTGGCTCAGATCGCCAAGAGGCAGTTCCCGCAACGCTGGCCGGAGCTGCTGCCGGAGCTGCTGCAAGTGTGGCGGGCCGGGTCTGAAGCTCAGGTGGAGCTCGTGCTCATGGTGCTGCGGTCCCTGGCGGAGGATTGCGTCAGCAGCTCGTTCAACACGTCCATCCCGCCGGCCAGGAGGAAGGACATCCTGCAAGGGCTGAACGTGTGCTTGCCGCAGCTGTTCCCGGTGGTGTACCAAGAGCTGGAGAAGCAGTACACAACGTACAAGGCGACGGACATACAGGCGCAGAAGAAGAGGAGCCAGAGGGTGATCCACGCGGCCTTGGAGATGCTCAAGGAGTTCTTGGAGTGGATGCCCCTGGACCGACCGGTGGACCCCGCGACGAACTTTATTATGGCCGCGGTGTCGCTGCTGGACGAGAAGGAGTTCAGGGTGGCGGCTGCTGAGTGTCTGGAGGTGTACATGGCCAGGGGCTTCGGCAAGGAGAACCGAGCCTTCATGCTGCAGAGCATTAGCCAGGTTGTTGAGAAAGTGGATACGCTGGATTTGACGACGCTGGGGCCTGAGCTGGAAGCGAATCTGCTTTTCCACAAGAAGGTGAACGATCTGCTGGTGACGTGGGGCACGTGCCAGCTGGATGTGCTGCTGCTGGACGGACCCGGTGGACAGGAGATGGCACTGCTGCGTGTCATCCTCCAGAATTTGTGCAAGCTGTTCGCCCACCCGAGTTTGATCCTGACGGAAGCGCAGATTATTTTGTGGCTCACGGTGCTGAAGAACAAGACGATTTTGAAGCAGGGAGAAGCTTTCCTGGCGGATATTCTGGAGCAGCTACGACAGGTCTCGTTCGACAAGTACTTCAAGCTGGGCTCGCCCGAGCGCGAGAACCCAGGGCCCCAGGAAGTTGCCTGCGCCTGCGGCAAAGATGAGTTCGACGACCACAACGAGTACATTTCGTACTATGGAAACTTCCGCGGACGCCTGTATGCTCTGATCCGCGTGTTGGTGCAGCTGAACCCCACCAACGTGCTGCAGTCGTTGCACGAGCGCCTGATGTTCGTGCTGACACAGTACGCTGCCGGAACCGACCACCTGAGCGTCGAGCGCGGCTTTTGCACAGATCTCAGTACAGCCTACCTGTACCACGAAGGTATTTCGTCTCTGATTGACTGCATTGTGAAGCAACTTCCTGCGAATGCAATGCAAAACCCCACCAACCACCACGTGTTGCAGGCGATTTTGCAGGCGGTTCTGTCGTACGACACGCCGGACCCTCTCCTTAAATTCCGCCAGCTTCTCGTGCTGGCATCGTTCGCAAAGTACTACGTGCTTGATGGCAGCACCCTTACGGCAGTATTCGAAATGCTCTTTGCAAATATCAACTTCGTGATGTCTGGCGAGGACGTGCACGGTAAAATGAGCAGTGGTACCATCAACGTCCGGAGGCGCGCACTGTCATCTCTAGTTTCCATCTGCCAGGCGATTCCCGCACACATTTTGCCGGTTCTCCCTGTGCTGTGTACGAAGGCGCAGGAGCTGTTTTCTACCGATCGCGTCTCTGACACAGAAGGCGTGATGCTTTACGAGATGCTGGTGTTGGTATCGAACTCGATGGAGAACAGGGAGGAGCGTGTGCAGTTCGTGCAACAGATTGTGCAAGATCCGCTGACCCAGTGGACATCTCCAGAGATGACCGCGCTTGTCAGCTCACCACAGAACATTGTCACCGCTATTGAAGCGGCTGGCAGCGACGAAAAGTCGAAAAAACTACTCGGGATGATTATTAAAACGCTGACGACATTGTACGGCATTGCCAAACGCGCTGGAGTGACGTTTTCACCCAAAACTACTGATGACACTGGAGCATTCGAAGCTGCGTGGCCGCACTTGCTGCCAAATTTGCTGGCGCTTGTTCGTTCGCTGCACGGCCTCCAAGAACCAGCCGTGAAAGAAGCAGTGATGAAAACCTCCACTGCGTGCTGGTTGTTGAGCGTCTCAGTTGACGAGGTTGCCCAGTTGCTTGGAGGAAAGAATCAACTCGAAGAAGAGGAAGTGGCGAAACTACCTGTTGCCTCTAAGTGGTCGAAGTGGCACAAGAATGTGCGTGATATTACGTACCATTTGATGGGCGTGGCTGTGGGCCAGGCCAGCTTTTACAGGAACCCCCAGGTGGCATCGGTGCTCCAGAATAGTTTGCTCAGTGACTTGGACTTGATGGAGCACCGCCACTTAAAAGGTGCTTTGGCATATGTGTACTTGCCGTTCCTGAAGAACTGCCCCAGAGAGCTGTATCCTTCACTTCTTGACCCAGTGCTCGCGACTTTATTCGGTCATTTTGCACAGCGGGCAACATCGATCTTCCAGCGCCTGGCTACTGGAGACAAATCTGGACAGACACCTTGGAGCGCGCTGGTTGTCGGTATTGAAGACGCGAAGCAGGAGATTGCGCGCGAGAAAATGGTGATGGAGCTGACACGCCAAGTTATTGATTTTATTGAGTATGCCATTGACCCCAAGACCGTCGTGGGGACAGACACAGACAACCCAAAGCACGTTACAAGCCCCGAAGACGCTTTCCTGCGTGACTACATCCTGACGCAGTCGCCTTCTGTGCCATTTTCTATCGGTGCGATTTTGGTGCAGGTGATTTGCTGGAAGGACACCTTGAGCTGCCGAAAGGCGATTCTCCTTGGCGACAAGCTTGTGAATGTATTGCACGCTGACACAAAGTACCACGCTCTGCTTGGGCGCGACCTCTTCTCCGCAGCGCTTCAAGGAATCCTGCGCGAGCATGTCGGCCACGTGAAGGAAGATGGTCTCAAGTGGGAGATCATTAACTTGATACGCAACATCTACTGCAGACTAACGTTGGGCTTGGCTCCTGTGGAAGAGTGCAAGGGTATCGACCCGTGCAACCAGCCGCTTCGCCCCGCGTCGTCACTCTGTGCAGCTCCGCGTGAGATTCTGCTATCTCTTCCCGATGTGACACCCGGACAGGTGGAGGCACTTGATACTCTGCTGCGCGAGAAGCACAGCATGAAGACACAGAAGAACGCGTTCAAGGAGCTCCTGGAGATGCCGATTCTGGCCATCCGACGTGAGCAAGCTCTGGCGTCGGGCTCGGCATCGCCGCTGGCAGGAATTCTGGGTAACAACACGAGCACGTCGGTCAATAAGATCCCCGACCTCCCGGAAAAGCTGGTGATCCCCAGCAGGGAATTCGAGAACCAGGTCAAGTGGCAGCAAGCGCAGAACCCGAATCTAGACACGCAGTCGCTCTTCAGTGCCCAGTGACGAGACTTTGCCAGTTAGTAGCACGATTCGACAAACTCGATTTCGCGTTGAGATGCAACGTGATCTAAACCAACGATAGAAAAGCAAAAACTATAGGTGCCGCACGTAGTTGCTAGTAAATAAAGCAACCCGCTCCGGCTTTTAGCGTCTACGATCAGCTGCCGCTACTTCCCTGTGTTCCCACCGCCTTCTACCTGTCCTGGAGCTTCATTCACGACTGGCTTCTCCACTGGCGCTTCAATAGGCTTCTTCTGAGGCACGTCCTGGTACACCATGACAGCGTCTCCAATAGCAAGGCCATACTCGTCGTTGAATACAGCCACGTCCGGTACATCGTCTCCTTCTCGACACAAGTAAAAAGTCCGCTCTAAATGGTACATGAGTGCCGGGCTGATGTAATGGAAGGCCACGCTGTCGGGCGCGGCACCTCCTTGCTTCCACCGCACGCCGCCAATGTGTTGGTGGTACTGCACATACCAATAGTTCTGTCGATTCGGGTTCGTGAAGAACACGCCTTTCGGTTTATCCGCGTGCCACCGCTCGCGTCCTTCATGGTCTCGTGTATCCCACGGGAACACGTCGTGCCACATCATGCAGAACGAGATGGACGCGTCATCCGGTAGCATTTCGCTGTGTCTGTCCGACAAGCACGTCCAGTCGGGCAAGATGCTCACGATCTTGTCCATGTACAGTCGATTCATGACGTACCCGGGTCCTCCTGAATTGAACACCCAGCGCTCCCACCGCGACCTCCAAATGGCTTCCAGCGAGTCGTCCACGATGTAGTAGCTCACCAAGTCCTGCGTCAGGTTAAACCGGTGTCCCATCTGCATGGGCTCCCGTTTGTAGGTCTGCAGGACCTCGGGTCTGCGTAGATACTGCCTCAAATTCTCCATAATAACGTAAGCGTCGTCGTCCGCCTTGTAGAACCAGTCGAACTCGTGGCGGAAGTGCTCGTGCACGTAGCGCAGCGTGGCCTTGTGCTTCTGCCACAG
The DNA here is from genome assembly GCA_001314425.1 of Phytophthora pluvialis. Taxonomy (NCBI): domain Eukaryota; phylum Oomycota; class Peronosporomycetes; order Peronosporales; family Peronosporaceae; genus Phytophthora; species Phytophthora pluvialis. The sequence goes on along the minus strand of LGTU01000659.1, from coordinate 7,511 downwards.
ATGGTTATGGTCGGCGACGACGTCCATTTTAATGACATCGTAGCGTTGCTCTCTATCTGTGCCTGCCCCCACTACAATGGTGTCTGTTGTATTGCTGAAGAACATGAGCTTGTCGCAGCGCTGGCCCCAGGTCTCCGCCACGGACTGCGCGCGGGTCTTGTGGTGTACTGAAATAGTGTTCACGAAGCAGAAAACCTTGGGGTACATGTGGTTTCCGCCGGAACTCCGCGCGGGCGGCCGCTCCGCCGTGACGCGGACCAGGTCCAAGGCGTAGCGAGAGCGATCGATGTCCAGCGCGCAGAGATCGGCCTTGGAGAGGCCAGTGACCGGCGGCGGAGGAGGCAATAGGTCCGAGCTCGCGGAGCTCGAAGGGAGGAGCGTCGAGAGGTGAAAAATTGTGAGGAGAACAAACAGATGATGGAGAAGATGCGGACGGAGTCTCGGGGCGTGCCGAGGTCTGTGGTGGACGCACGGCGGCGTCATGGCGAGGAGCTTCCTGGCGCGGGACGAAGACTGACGTGTTGTTGTCAATTGCGGCAAATCAGAACCTGCTATTTTTGGCTGTGCGAGGATGGGCCAATGAAAGGACGTCAAACAGTTGTAGAGCATGGATACAGAGTAACTGTCTTTTCGAACATAGCTACACTACTTATGCGCGCTTTAGTCGCGCTGAAAATGGCGTCGCTCTTGTGGCGCGTGGAGTGCTTCGTTCAAGTAGACAACCGAACATGCACACAAAGGATAAGTTACGCGGCGTCAGCCCGAAATAATACTTTACATATTCACACACAGTGTGTCACCGTGAAATCGTGTCTTTGAATGAATCACCCGCGAAGCACCGTTTTTAAAATACTATAGCTGGAAACGTGAGGCGGGAATCAACGTCATGGACAAGAAGTCTGCTACAGTGTACGCACATAATACTTCTGGTCGGAAATATATGTAACGGATGTATAGCAGAGGTCCCTTAGTAGAACCTTTTTTCGGCTGTCTCGATGCTGCAGCAATACATGTAGCGGTTTCCTCTTGAACCCGCGGGCGACGAAGATCGGCGTCGACGCTTCGCTTAGACAGCTCGTCGATGATGCAGTGGCGCTTCAGGTTGGTGAGGACCTCACTGAGGTTGGGTATGGTGAGGGGGAGGAGCACTGAGGGTGTTTCCTGTGGCAGGGGCTAGAGATGAGGTGAAAGTGTCTTACAAGAAAGACTTGTAGGCTACAAGTAGCTACACGTTTAGGATACAAGTAGCTACACGTCTTTCTTGTAGGACATTTTCACCTCCTCGTTTTCTACAGTATCATGTAGGCTACATGCTACATGATGTAGCTCTCACTGAGGTCATCTCAGTGAGATTGCTTTCGAGCCAAACACACCAGCCATTGGCTGGCAGCCAATAGCTTTCCTCGTCCTTGCACTCGTACAGGGGGCAACTTCAGATATTATCACGGGGAAGGCCGAGGCGTTGGCCTTTAAACGTGATCCCGATATGTATAAGTTGAAGCCCCCTTTTTGGAGAAGACTACGCCATAGATCTTCACTGGAGGCTGTACATGTGTCTTGAACCGATCACGAGCTTGGCAGCAAGCGATGACACGGATTCCTTTCAAAAACACATGTACTGCTTGAAAGTGTCGGAGGCCCAGCGGCCGTGGAGCTGGATTGTCAATGTGTCAACGCCTGCTCGATACATGCGCGCACCGCCCGCTCTGAGAGAGTGGCGCTGTAAGATCTCAGGTTGCTGTCTGACCGCGCCGCAACACACTGGATGGCGCTGGATCCTTTGTAGACGAAACGCACTTTGGTACGCCGAGGTCGTTCAGGTACACAGCTGCTGGGACGTTTAGAGGTAGTGACCTTCTCGCCTTAAGCAGGCACAGAGCTCCGAAAATGGGCCACACGAACTGACTGCCGGAGCAGTTCAGGACTCGCAATGTTGGGTCCTCTCGCTGGTTTGTCTTCGAGCCGGTTAGCCGAATATGCACCGGGGTAGCTGCCTTTGGGATCGTCGTGAATATCGCGTTTTGGTCGAGAATAGCGGTGTCTTCTGCTTTCAGGACGAATCACGTAAAGACCCCCTATCCTAACGATGCGATCTCGGAACGTCGGAGTAGGAAGAAGAAGGCCAGGCACAAGACCCACCAGGGAGCTTGATCGGAAGGCACCATCATATCAAGCGAAGCGAAGCAGGTTGATTGACATTGGCGCCTTGTGCTGGACCGGGTTGTCGAGATGGCCGATGTCTTTCAGGAGCACGCGGGTCTGTGGGTGACCGCAAGGGGACTCAGAACCAGATGCAACGAAGAAGTGCCGAATGCCGGTCAGGGTCGCCGAAATGGTCGAGCTGCGGACTAGTTTACCGGAACCGTCGATTTCGCGGAACCCCAACAGCACAAAGTTGGTAATGTGCTGGATGCAGACCATGAGGGGAAGCTGGTGAAGTGTAGGTAGAATACCGCGACGCCGGCACCAGTCGAACCATTTGCGGAGTGCCTGGAGGTATGGGTTGTTGGTGATTACAGCGACCGAGTGGGCGCGGAGATGGAAAACCAAATCGCCTCCAAATCGTCTGAGGTGATGTTGGGAGAGACATGTGTTCAACCATGCGTCAACGTATAAATCCGGTTAGCACTAGTTAAACAGGTAGATTGGCGTGAGCTGGCATCCGCGATGGAATTCTCCACCCCGACGACGTGGGAGGAAGAATCGAAAATTCCATCGTCATTCAGTCGTACGTCAGTGAAAGCTTGTCTCGGCAGACTATGGCGCACAATTCGGCATCTGATGCGCCCATCTCGACTACGACGTCCGCGGCGGGAAGAGTGTTGAAGAGCGTGCGTTGAGAGACGAAGATTCCAGAATGAGCAGCCACCAGCGAAGGTCGTCTTTCATGGCGTCCGTAACCGCGACAACTTGATGCTGATGCAGGTGACGTTCTTGTTGCCAGAGGCGCTGTAGAAATGTGCATGCGGGTCAAATGCACGTGGCTACATGACGGAGGCTACCGAGCAGTGATCGGTACTCAGAACAGCGAAGGGTAGCAGAGTGGAGCGCCCTGGTAACGAGGGCCATCGCCTTGACCACCTTGGCAGACGGCATGGACACGGTACCTGCCGCGGAGTCGAATACGAGGCCGAGTGCCTTTTGCCTGGTACTCCTGCCCATGAACTTGTCCTCATTAATGGCGGAGGGACCCAGGACTGTCAGTATGACGTGTCGCAGGGATTGTTCCATGTCTCAGCAGTTGGAACCAACGTCGGCCCCCACGTTGATGTGATCGTCGACCCAGTGGTAGCTGAAGAAACCGTCGGGGTTAAACTCGTTGGTAGTATGGTCATGGATAAAGGAGATTGCTCCACCTACAGCGCCGTAATTGCCGGGGGAACCAGACCAACCTAAAACCGCGGACATGTCAATCACTAGTGCATTGTCTCGATGTAGACGGCCGCCGAACAAGTATGTGCAGTGACTGTGGATACACACATGCTGGTACGCGGAAGCGACGTCGCCGGTTTGCTCTTTGACTTCGCACTTGGATGTCGAATCTGCTGACGGACCATCTCGGTGACGATCACATCACAGTGCTCGTACCTTGGTGAGCATACAGCGGTTTGTCCGTGGCGTCATTGAGCGAGCGGTTGGCCGAATATGATAGGTCGTGGATGATCCTGCCCGTGGTGGGGGGATCTTCGTTGCCCTTGTCGACGACGCCAAAGGGGCTAATATGCACTTCTGGCCACAGATCGATGGTGTCTGTATCGACGGCAATGAACATCCATGAATCCTGCTCCTTGCGGATTTGTTTTGACACGGATGGTGTAGCCGGCATCGGCCGACATGTGGTTAGGAGGAAGTGTGGTCTGACGTGGTAGTGGTCGCGAAAGAGGTACATGGACATCCGAACGTGCGCTTACGGGAGATGTTCGTAGCCTTGGCAGGCGACGTCTAGCACGGACGGAACCATGCTTTTGTTGGGTCGATAAACATCTGCGGTTTGGCCGTGAATAAGCTCCAAAAATGCGGGCAACGTGCTGCGAGTGCGTCGAATGAACTCGGACAGCACGGCTTGGAGGGACTTATTGACCCCCAAAGGTCCACGGTATTCGACGCACGGTAAGTTAGGAAGTACCAACCCGACGGCGTTGAGCGCGCGGTTGATACGGCGCAGGCGGATTGACTCCCAGCGTGCAGCACGTCTTGAAGCTGCCGCGGCGTACCTCTGCGTCGTGACCTCGGAGGGGGCAGGTCGCAGGCAGGGTTGGTGCGATTGACAGGGGTCGTCGGTGGGCCTACAGCGGCGTTGAGCACCGCAGCAGATGCGCACCCCACGATGTGATCGAGTGGGGGTGCTGGATACACTCGCTGTGGTGGACACGCCCGGGGGTGCTGTCGACCAGGAGCCATGGAGCGTCCGGTATTGTGATGCGTTGCCGCGCGGTGAACGAGAAGGCGAGGTGGTATCGGCGCTAATAGGCCCACGATCGTCTCCCCGCCCAGGATGGACGGGAGGAGACCCGGGCATGCCATGGGGCGATGCCGGGATCAATTTGGGGACCGCTCGGGGCGGCATGAAAGGAGTAGCGTGTGCAGCCGATGGGGCAATAACACGACTCTCGGAAGGAGATCGTGTTCGGTGTCGACCGAACTGAGGCTTACTGGCAGAAGAATATCCATTGATTATGCATTGGGAAACGCTGCGTGCTATCTGAAGTGGCGTCAAGCCGACATCACCTCGGCCACCTCAGTGTCGCCGTTGACGACCGTCCGAGCGGTTCTGCTCTTGGCCGTAGTGACGGTCGATGAATTCTTGCAGATCGCGCGGCAGCCGGCGGTTCCACCTGTGCGTGCGGCGGGCGTGGGCGCGTCGGTCAGTACTACCGCCGTAGCACATACAGCCACCCAGGAAGCACAGGCATGGCTCCAGGCCGTTTTCGTGGCGTGGGATCTGGCGCCGAATGTGATCCGGCATCATCGGTAATCTGCCCGCAGGGGCTCGGCAGGTGCAGCCGGGGCACCATGCGCGTGAAGGCTGGAGTCGCCAGCAGTCCCGGCAGCCTTGGCCATCAGACGTAGCGCCAGGGTGTTGAGGATGCGTGGCAGTCTGCAGCGTGTTAATCGACGGTGCGCACGGCGCCGCAATAGTTCCGCCACCATTCCGGTGAGTCGTCGAGAAGGTGTGCCGTCGCGCGGCCCAAAAATGTGTTGATGTAAAACAGCGTCAACGTGGCACGTTCCGGTGTGTTGCTATCTCGCTCCATGTTGGCGAGCACGAAGCGCTTGAGACGAGATGCCAGTCGGTGGGCATGGCCGAAGAAGAGCGCATCACCCTCCGAATCAGCCTGCTAACCGCTGCCAGGAGGTCTTCGTATAATCCGCCGGCAACTCTGCCCCGGCCCCGAAGTTAGCAGCGAAGTTGGTGTTCATCGAACCGCGGCGAAGTTGCTCCGTTTCGGACAGAGGCCTAAAATGCATAATCGTGAAGCCGCGGTTCCCGAGACGAGCGCTGTACATGGCCATGAGCACCGGGGGGGGGGTCTGCTCGAAGTGGATACACTCGAGTTCACGCATCTGTACAATGAACGAAATGGGGGTGGTGTACGCACCTGCGGGTGTGGTTAGCACCTTGTACATACGGTGCGCGGTGAACTGGTGGACTTGGGGCGGGTAGTACTCGCCTTTCACCCTGTTCCATGGCGAAGGGAAGCTTGCACGCCGCAATTGCTGGATGGCCAGTGGCGGCATGTCGTCCACGTTCCCATTGAACGGAAGCGTGTTCGCCGATGCGACGGGTAGAGGTGGTGCCCGCTCGGGGTTACCAACGCTAGCGACGCCCTGCGAGGGTTGATCAGGTAGTCGGCCTCGAGAAGGCGGCGGTGCAGAGCTGGCTGCGCAGCTCGGTAACCATGGAAAATAACCTGTCCACCCTGGTCTCCAGAGCTGACGTCAATTGGATTGCCTGCGCAGGATCGAAGGCCAGAGCCGACGCCTGTCTGTGGAAGTCAGTCATGAAGTCGCCGAGGCTAAGCGCTGCGGGTGTTGACTGAGCTGCGACCCGGGTCTCCACGTTCGCGGCTGTGGCCGCGAATGGTGCTGACGCCGACGAAGCTGCGGGCTCCGTATGCATGATGTCGAGTGTGCCGGCATCGTCGCCATGCCACACAACTGACCGTCGAGGTGCTCGATCCGGCACGTGTTGGCGATTCGCTGGCCCACGTGGCATACATAACTGTGCCGCGTCGGCTACGGCGGGTTCGACCGTTATCGAGGGTTCAGAAATGGCGGGCGCATCGCCTTCGGCTGCAGTGTCCGATGTCACTGACTGCTGCCCCTTGGATGAGCGAGTCCCGGTCTTGCGCTGCTTCTTGCGGCCGCCTCCAGCGCTGCACCGGTGACGGCGCCCGAGACGCGCTTCGGTTTCATTCGAGTCGTCGACTTGCGGGTGGCTAGATGGACGCTTGCCCGTTAGGGAGTCGGCACGGCCGGAGCCGATGGGACGCCTCCGGACTCGTCCGGGATGATAACGTCAGCCGGCGGTGATGCAGACGCAACTAGGCCGGAGGTCGGCTCAGAACCCAGGTCAGGCGGTGCGGTTGTTGGGGCAGCCCCGCCACGGTTGTCGGCGTCACTACGGACACCAGCCGTGTCGCGGCCAATTTAATACCTATCGTATCTAATATCGTGGAGAACTTAATCGCTTCTCGATCGACCGACTCGGTAGTCAGGCTTAACTATGGCGATTTATTAATATCTACCAAACTTCAAACATAATGGTCGATGGGGAATTTTCAATACATTTGCTATAGAAGTATAAAATTTGCATTTTCATACTTGTTCAGCGCCACAGATCAGTGATCTGTTCAAATTTGTTTACATATCTGAAACGATTACGGTTCTATTTATCCAATCGTATGTCGTTTATGCGCCCAGAGTGATTATGTTTGTGCAAAGTTCGCACGAGACCTACTGAGGAAAAGCAATCTAAGCTCGATTTAAGTCGTACCTTCTCAAAGTCCAAAGCCATGCAGCAACTGGCATAGTAATTCAAGCATTACTTCTAGACACGGAGAGCGGCGCTGCACATCCTAAAGCACACGAAGCAAATCATGTGCACCGCCAATTATTATGGAGAGCAGTGAATGATGGAAACCTCTATCTGCATCACATAAGTCCACCTACAACGCCGTCCAACCAAATAATGACTGGTACTCAAAGCATTTGCACACGGCGGGTGCGATTTGTTGCTCAGTTCGGAAATCACCATGGAGACAATATACGTGGTCGCATGGCTGCGTCTGCTACAGCAAGACGAAGACGAGAACTTGGAGCTGAGCTCTCATGCATTTGGGGCCTACGTGGACTACGTCGAAGACGAGGTTGTGGTGTACTGGGATCAGCAAATCTGCGAGATTGCCAGATCCGACTTCCTAACTGCGCCCAGACACCGACTAACGGAGGGGGTCCCCCGATGATCCGTGATCGTGCTGAACTGGTCACCTTGTGTACCCGTTGGTAGG